>LPNX010928458.1:129840-199999 GCA_001517045.1 Pseudotsuga menziesii
TACAGGTACACAGGTGAACTGTGAAAGCCTTGTATTCCAGATATCTACAGCGTCTAGCGAGAGTCTTCAACCTCTGTCCTCTATTTCTTCTGGATTTGAACCATTCAGACCAGTGGAACACCTTGCTGTCTGCAAGAGGTGAAATATTCCAGCTAACACAAATTGGCACATCATGATGTACCCTGCACTTTGGGCACACCAGAATAATGTCAAGGCTGCTACCAGTTTCTCATCGTTCCAAATCATTCATGGAGTGGAAGCAATCACACTGGTTTAGTGCGAGATTCCATCCCTTAAGATAGTTGTTCATGTGCTTCCTGACACTATAGATATGGAAGAACGTTTAATTCAATTAGAACACCTAGATGAACATCGTAGAGATGCATTGAATGCAAACGAGGCTCAGAAGAATAGGGTCAAGAACCAATATGACAAAGCTGTCAAACCAAGAGTTTTCTCTGAGGGAGAACTTGTTTTGCTTTGGGATCAAAACAAGGAACCCCTGGGGGTAGGAAAATTTAAGTCAATGTGGTTAGGTCCCTACATTGTGTCAAAAGTTTTGAAAAATGGAGCTTATGAATTAATCGATTATGATGGAAATAAGTTGTCGGAGCCCAGGAATGGAATCTACCTGAAGAAGTACTACGCTTAAGCATGGCCTCTGGTGGAACCTGCTTAGGTCCTGCGACTAATAACGTGGCTGAATATAGTGCAGTTATTGAGTTGTTATGGGATGCTACACTACATGGAATTACTTGTTTGGAAGTCATACTTGAATTTTAGCTCGTGGTTTCCCAACGCAATGGTGATTATCAGGTGCGAAACCTTAACTTACTACGTCAGTTTTTACGTGTTAGACTACTTGAAAGAAACTTTTAGTACATTTCATTCAATCACATTTCAAGAAATGAAAACATAATTACTGATGCATATGTGAATTATATACTGGATTGGCACTTAACACACATATTGTAAAATAAATATAACATACACATTTGAGATGCATGTACATAACCAAAAGTATATATATATGTAAAATATGTCCATATATATAGTGAGTTTTTGATTCGTAGATCCTGTCATAAGTGTATCAATATACAAAAAATGGGATCATAATCCATATATTCCTAAGTCTAGGTGTGCTCCTCAGACTCCTTGGCCATAGCTGCTCCATAGTCGCCGATTGTTTTGTTTTTCTCCCCAACGATAGGTATATATCCTTTCTGGTACAAATAGTCCTCCATTTGCATTTTCCATAACTAATAGTTTTGGTCATTAAATTTATCGACCCTAAAATTTCCTCTTCTGCCATTTCTCCCACTCGAACCAGGAACCCTCATTTCCTGTGAGTTTACTAGCCAAATAGACTTTTTGGATTTGATACCAATTGTTAGAAAAATAGGATCGCAGAGCAATAAAAATTAAACAGTTATACAATTAAACAAGATGAAAATATTAAACACATTATAAGAGAGACACACAGATATAATATGGTTCACCCAAGATGGGCTACGCCCACATAGAAATTTCCAGTCCTTTATTTGTATATCATCCAACAAAATGAAGGGATACAACCTGCAGCAACCCTGCGACACTTCCTCTTCTCTCTCTCACAGTCTATCTCACAAAATCACATAGATTGTTTTACAATCCTACAATACAATACACAACCGTATTATAATGCTTTCCTTTTATAGGGGAATTATCATGGGAAAATACTACGGGTCACCCAATACCATGGGTCCACAAACTATTAGCCAACAAACATCCCAAAAATTTCTTTCGTAGACCCCCAATTTTGGGGGAATCCCCCCCCGAACCCCTGTGGGGGGACGATGTCCCCCCTCGCATCCCCCAGTTGGGATGAGTGTACGATAAAAATGGGGTGCAAACGTAGCTGAACAATAACATCTATGAATCTAGAAGACCAGACTCCACAACACTCTCCTCAATTTCCAAAGAGGCTTCAACTTGCTTGGGATTTCCCTTTTTCTTTATTAATTCAACCATCAAGATCCAAGATTGCAATGTGACATTTCTATAGTTAATTACTTCTCCTCTAAACACCATTACACCATTACATTTCTTGCCAACAAAATTTTCCATATTGTAAAATAGGGAAGGGCTTTGCACACCCTTTGGAGAAGATGTTCTTTTTAAAAGTTTATAGGATATTTATTGTGCCATGATAAAAATATTTCTACATAATTTGAGGAAATTATAGGGTTATCCAACAAACCTTCCATATAACCGATCTTGGGAGGGTCGTCCTTTATTTTAGCTGGAGCTTGTAGCCTTCTTTGACTGAGTACTCACCGCCTTTTGTTCCCCATCCTCTTGTATTTTGGGATGATGTTTTTACTAGATATTTTCCTTTTAGGTTTTCTAATAGCTTGATCCAGTCCCCTTCTAAATATACCAGGAGTTGCTCCACTTTCCATTCTTTTCATATGCCTTTATCATCCCAACTAGAGATGTCATATAGTGTTTGTATCTATTTTCCTTCCATCCACCACTTTAATGGTCCTAAATCCTTTTAAATGTTTATATTTGGTTGTCTTTCTATCGTGTAATACCATATTTTCATCTATTTCTCATTACCTGGTACCCAAGAGAGATGCTCACCAATAATTGCGAAGTAATCTTTGCACAAGGTATAGATCGAGGAACATGGAAGTGATCTTGGTCCTCTATCAAGACAATAGAGGTAGTTCATGTATAGGTATTTTTTTGCAATAAAAAATTTCCACCATGCTTTTCCCCCTGAATTTAACCTCCATTGGATTTTGTCTCCCAATGCTTTATTTATTAGACTTGGTTCCCTAATTGCAATTCTTCCTTGCTCCACCGGAGTTGTTACTGACCCCATTTTATAAGGTGATTTTTTTGGAATTGGACTTACCTCCTTGCCACATGAACTTGTGCAAGAAGGAACTCATTTGATGTAGAATTGCGAAAGGGTCCAAAAGATATGAACATTGATAAATATGAAGTGAAGTTAGCACAAATTTTAGAAGAACAACCTTTCCTGTTGGATTTAACACTGAGGCTCCCATTGGGCCATTTTTTTGAATTTTTCTATTATGGGTGACCAATCCTTAGATTTTGGTTTTCCCTGGAAAATGGGGATTCCCAAATATTTGAAATAATTCCATTTTAAGTGGCTTTTGAACTGAAGGAAGATCACAATTACCCTTAACCTTCTGGAGGGTACATTCCAAGTATAAATGCTACATTCATTTTTGTTGACTAGGCCTCCTGAAGCATACAAATAAGTATTCAATATTTTTTTGAAGCGTTCAACTATGATTAGAGAAGGTCCACACAGAAGGAAGGTGTCGTCATCAAACTAAGAGTGATTTAAATCCTTGACTCCGTAGACCATTCTGGTGCCAGGGATGCAACCAAATGTTATTTATTGCTCCAATTTATGGCTCAAAGTGTCTACCATGAACACATACAATAAAGGAGAGAGGACAAAAAATAAAAAGGAACGGAGTACAGATTGAAGTCATTTTCCATGCCCAATTTTATAATCATTCCACTCTCCTTTATTTGCTTACTATAATGGATAACTTCTTGAACCAAAAGAATATTGTCGATGATTTGGCACTTCTGGATGAAACCTCTTTGGTTTTTTGAGATTATGTTGTGGAAATGGGAATTCAACCTATTTTCAATGATTTTGAATAGAATTTTGTAAGAGGAGTTGCAAAGGGAGATAAGATGAATCCTAGTGCATGGGGAAGGATTATTCTCTTTTGGAATCAAGGAAATAAATGAAGAGTTGGTGCCCCCCCACCTTATATTTATTTTGAGCTGATTGAAGCATCTGATGCAAATATTCTTTCAGAATTTCCCAACAATGCCTAAAGAAAGTGTCAGAGAACCCATCAAGCCTTGGAGCTTTTTCATCTTTAATCCCCCACACAACCTCCTGGACCTTGGATTCCTTGATTTTCTCCATTATCCTTTTGTTGTCTTAATCTTGGATTAGGTGAGGAATATTTTGAAGCATCTCAGGGATGCTATTAGGGTATTCCTCTTCTTCCTCCAAGAGGAGATACTTGGAATGGGAGAAGGACTCTTTTTCAATGTCCTCGAAACCTATTACTACTTCCCCATTTGAGCACTTGATTTATTTAACATTATTCCACTGCCTTTTGGCCTTGTCTTGATTATGGAAGAAGCCTATGTTTTTGTCCCCGGCCTTAAGCCATAAACTTCTTGATTTTAAACTCCAACTTTATTCCTCATTTCTATAGGCTTTATATATATTATGATTAATTTATTTCTCTAGAATTAGATGCTTTTTACTTACCTTTTTCCATGTTTCGTTGTAGGAATTCTAATCTTGATTGCACAGTTTTCCTCTCCACTGTTGGTTCCTTATAGTTTTTCTGAGCCCATTGTTTTAAAGTTGAATTTACTGCTTTCAACTTGCTTTCCATGATGAAAATTGGAGAGCTTGTTATAAATTATGATCATGTCTCCTTTATTAGATCTATGGATTCCAAATATTGCATCTCTAGGCGATTGAACTTGAACGGAAGAAGGCCATAATTTGCATACTCCTCAAGGACCAATATTATGGGTTTGTTTTCCAAAGATGCAGATGGAATTATACTTGAATAGATGCCAATTTATTCTTCAAAGAAAACACTGGAGGCAAAAAACCTATTGAGTCGAGTTGTAATGTAGTCTTTCCCCAATATTTGATTGGATGAGGTATATTTCCCCCTTTTTGGGATACCATTTGTTAGGTCCCATTCAAAGATGAGGTCTTCCACTTTCTTGCATGTAGGGTATATAACAACGCAACCTCCTCTTCCCCCCCCGGAGACAGGGTGACATTTAAATCCCTTTCTATTATGATTCTTTTTATATCTATTTCATTCTTTATTTCGTACAAATTGTTCCAATAATATTTGTTTTTCAGCGTCATGGAGGGGGTAAACATTGAAAATTTTAAATATTTTCCCATTTTGCTTGTTGGTTAGCTCTGTATATATCTAGTTCTGAGTTTTTTTTGCTCTCCTTTCTTCAAAATATTGAATTTCCTAGAGAGTGGCAATGCCCCGAGAGGCCCCTTTGGAGTTTTCTGCTACTATTTTTATGTTATTCCATATCCCCCCTCGATCCTTTTCATTTATAGTTTTGATAAATTTTCCTCCTAGATGAGAAGTACCTTAGATTTTTTTGAGGTGAAAATATCCCTGATTGTTTTCATTTTAAACTCGCTACCCAAGCATCTATAGTTCCAGGAGAGCACTTTCATTATTTACTAGTGCTTGGTTTTGGTCGTCTTGCTCGCTGGTTTCCCCCATTTATTTTTGTTGGTTTTTCCTTTTGGAATACAAAGACTACTCTATAGTTGACTACTTTTGCATCATTTTTATCTTTTTTGGGTTACATCTTCTTGTACTTATCTGATTGTTCTTCTACCTGGTTTTTTTGTTTGTATCTCCTCTTCACCATCTTCTTCTTGATCGCTTTAAAGTTTTTGTGATTGTTTTCTTGTTAGTACTCTTGTAACTATAGCTTATGAGCTTAAAATTATACTAGAGAACCAATAGGGTCAAGCTGTTCCTAGAAGAGAGGGACTCTAGGTGTAAAATCTAATCTCGAGGGGGTTATCGAATGAGAAACAACTTGTACAAAGGTCGACTGAGATGGTCTCACCTAAGAAAAGTATTTTGGGTGATTTTATTGTGGTTCAATATCCATAGCAGGGGATTCATCTCTAGAGAGGATTTCAAAGCGGTTAGTAGGAGGTTCCTTAGGAACATGATTGGGTTTGAGATTGAGGATTTTGGTTGGGAATCAATGAATACAGATGAGACTAAGGAGGCGTTTGAAGGGCCTGATATTGTAGATCCCACAATTGTTGATGTTTTTTCTATTTTACAATCATGATCTGCTTATTGATTCACCTTTTTCCATTTTACTATTTTCCAAGTAGCATCATTTCTATGCATTAATTCTGGTTGTTGTGGGTTTTTATAGTCTTTGATGAAATGGCCATATTTGTGGAAGTATTTTCATTTAAACATGAGATGCTCATAGTCCAGTTTGTGAATGTGTTTCCAATGGTACAACTGAAGAAGGACAACCTCCGATACTTCTTTCTCCAGATCCACCTTGACACGTATTCTAGCATAGGAGAACATGTTTGACTTTGGATATGCCATATCCAGATACTTTCCCAAATTGTTTCTTATGTTCGCAAGGGAGTCTAATCCGTAGTAGTGAAGCAAGGGATGGGGGGGAGGAACTTAATCAGGCACAATGGAGGGCACATTAAGCTCAGGGTTGAAATCCAGGGTCTACTAATTTAAGTACATGGTACAATTATTAAATACATGCCACCAAGTAAGATCAAATACATATCCTCTTAGTTTCAAAGAGGAAGGAATAGTACCGTCTTCCACATAAGTAGTGCCTCATTCTTCCTTTAATTAAAATATGAAAATTCCTTTGTAACTACGCTTCCATAGAGAGAGGTGAGTTCCACATACCTATACATTTATTTACAAGGCTATGATCGCTAAGAGCTAGAGCCATCTACCGCAAAGGAGCTATCAGAAGATCCACCTTAGGGATGTCATCAAGATTTAAAAAAAATTGAGGTGCTGAGGCTTGGGAGCAGCCAAGGAGATAGATACTATTAGAAAGCAGAATGCCTGGTCATCCAGAGCAGGGAAGGGTGCAAATCCAAGGATGGAGCCGCCATGGCATCCATGGGATGATAGGGTTTACCAACATAAACAGGTTGTGGTTCGGACGCGAGGATTTTTCCCAACTTGCTCATGGTGGTTCAAAAATTTATATATCTATCGTGTATATTCTTAGCTTATTCCAAATCCAATAAATGGGCACACATAGATGTATAAATCTAACCAAGGTGATTGTTAGGAAAAATAAAACTCTAAGAAATGATTCATACTTGTGCTTATCCATGAAGTAAAGCTCGCGACTGCTAGGTTTCTATATATGAGATGAACAAGTCATAAAACCCACAAAAACATCACATTTGAATACATCTCTCACTTCATAAGAGTGGATATTATTATTTCATTCGAAATCCAATAAATGTGCACACATAAAGGTAGAATCTAGTTGTGGTGATTGTTGGGGAAACGACACCCTCAGAGCATTGATTGCATCCCTCCGGTGATAACAACATATGAGCACTAGCCTTACTTAGGGTGAAAAATTAGAGAAAGGAAACCCTAAGCAATGTGTGAATACTTGTCCTTCTTCCTGAATGAAACATAGTAGCCACTATCATTCCTTCCAAAACATGCATAAGTGAAAAGATAACAACGAGATAATATTTAAATACATTTCTTATTTCACCATCGTGGATCTTCTTATCATGTTCCAAATTCAAAAAAGGGAAAAAACAAGGGAAAAACACTAAACATGGTGATTGTCAAGACAAAGGAAGTAGCATTGATCACATCCTCATGCTTATACTAGAATGAAAGCTAGAAAACAGTAGATTTCCTTATGGCACAAGCACAAAGACATTGCTGAAAACGAAATCAAAACACTAAATTTGGTTAGGGCGAAATCACAATGTGCCACAAAACATGAGAAATTGTTTCATACTTATGCTTTTCCACAAAGGAAAGCTAACAAGGGATAACTTTCCATTTATGAGAAGAATAAGTGTAGAACCCATGACAACACCATATTTGAATACACGTCTTGTTTCATAATCATGGATATTTTTAGCTTGGTATGAGTCCATTCAAAGGGCACATACAAAGGAAGAACTCTAACCATGGTGATTTTTATGATAAAGGAAATCATGAGCAATGATTTCATTCTTGTATTTGTCCGTAAAGGAAAGATAATGACCACTAGATTTCCATTAATGAGAAGAATAAGTGTAGAACCCACAATAACATCCTATTTGAATACATCTCTTGTATCATAATTATGGATCTTCTTAGCTTGTTTGAGATATAATAAATGGGAACACACAAAGGAAATATCTAACCATGGTGATTGTTAGGACACCGACACCCCCATAGCATTGATTGATTCCTTTGATTGTGCTAGAAGGAAAGATAGTGGACACTATATTTCCTTCTCACACAAGAAAGTGGTTACAACAACATATGAACACTAAAATTTCTTAGGGTTAAATAATGGAGAAAGGAAACTTAAGCAATAGTTGCATACTTGTACTTATTCCTAAAGGAAATATATCATCCACTAGATTTCCTTCCAATAATATCAAAAGTGTAAAGAAAACAACAACATCATATTTAAATACACTTCTCATTCCACACCATAGATATTCTTAGCCTGTTCCAAAACAAATAAAAGGGCACACACAAAGGAATAAAACTAACCATGGTGATTATATAGACAAAGACACCCTCATAACATCGATTACAACACTTGTTCTAAAATGAAAGCTAGCGGTCACTAGATTTTCTTATAGCACAAGCACAAGTGCATTGTTGAAAAAAACATTAGAACACCAAACTTGGTTAGGGTGAAATCACAATGTGCCATACACTCTAAGCAAATATTTCATACTTTTTTCTTTTTATTAAAGGAAAGTTAGCATCCACTAGCTTTTTGTCCATGAGAAGAACGAGTTTAGAATCTACAACAACATTATATTTGAATACATCTCTTGTTTCATAATTGTGGATGTTCTTATATTGTTCCAAATACAATAAATGGTCACACAAAAAGGTATACATCTAACCATAGTGATTGTTAGAACAAAGGAAACCTTGACAATGATTTCATACTTATGCTCGTCCCTAAAGGAAATCTAGTGAGCACTAGCTTTCCATCTATGAGAATACCACTTATAGAGCCCATAACAGCATCATATTTGGATACATCTTTTATTTAATGATCATGGATATTATTAGATTATTCCAAATCTAATAAATGGGCACACATTATGGTGTTTGTTAGGACAAAGCCACCCTAAGAGCATTGATTCCATCCTTTTGATTATGCTAGAAGGAAAGCTAGTAGTCGCTAGATTTTCTTCTTGCACAAGCACAAGTGTAGTGATGACAAAAATTATAAACACTAACCTTTCTTAGTGTTAAATCCTAGAGAAAGGAAACCATAAGAAATAGTTTCATACTTGTGCTTCTTCCTAAAATAAAGCTAGTAGTTTCTAGCTTTCCTTACAACACAAGCAAAAATGTAGACCCAACAACAAAATCAAATTTAAATACACTTGATTTTGCATCACCGTGGATCTTCTTAGCTTGATCCAAATCCAATAAAAGGCACCAACAATGCTTTTGCATTGGTGTGGATCTTCTTAGCTTGCTCCAAAGCCAATAAAATGGTACAACCAATGATCTAGGAAGATCCTCACCAATCAAAAGTGGTTAAAAAGTGTTTAGAAATTTGTAGAATTGAATGCTGAACAAAAGTATTCCATTGCATAGTGCTCATCGAGACCTTTCTGGTGACATTATTTTCACCTCAAGCTGAGCTCGTATGGCCAAGATATCACATTATGAAGTTTTCAACAAACAATGGAAAAATGCAAAAGGGTTGCCACATGGCCTGTATGGTAATGATGTGGAAAATCCATAATTTTGCATCACTGTGGATCTTCTTAGCTTGATCCAAATCGAATAAAAAGGCACAAACAATGCTTTGCATCGGTGTGGATCTTCTTAGCTTGCCCCAAAGCCAATAAAAGGGCACAACCAATGATATAGGAATATCCTCACTAATCAAAAGTGGTTAAAAATTGTTTAGAAATGTGTAGAATTGAATGCTGAACAAAAGTATTTCATTGCGTGGTGCTCATCGAGACCTTTCTGGTGACATTATTTTCACCTCAAGCTAAGCTCGTATGGCCAAGATATCACAATATGAAGTTTTCAACCAACAATGGAAAAATGCAAAAGGGTTGCCAAATGGCCTGTATGGTACTAATGTGGAAAATCCATAAAGCGCCACTTGAAAGGAGTAGTTGACATGGCATCTACATGGAAGATAAGTTGGAACTTCATAGGGTTGATGGAAGGAGTAGGTGACATGGTATCTACATGGAAGATAAGTTGGAACTTCATAGGGTTGATGGAAGGAGTAGTTGACATGGCATCTACATGGAAGATAAGTTGGAACTTCATAGGGTTGATTTTGTATGCGTGCATCGATTATGTTTGGACATGTGGCACAACCAGACCAATAACATACCGCCATGTGGCAACCCTACATTGTCTCGTATGGTCATTTTTTTACAAAATGTTTGTAAGGATTGGAACCAAGACCTTCGATTAGCTAGACAAGTACTTTCACCATTGCACTAAGGCCCAATGCTTTCTTTAACAATTAGCAATATTATTTTATGTTTAAAATAGTTGGTGCGATTACAAAGAAAGAAGAGCCCAAGGGTTTGAACCTGGGTCTCTTTCCCAACAACCAAGTGTTATATTTGGCGGTGGTCAACATTTATATTTGGCGCTAAAATATGTTTTGGGATATGCCATGAATGGTTGCTCCAATATTAATGGTGGGGGGTTGGCTTCAACATGTGCCATATGGAATTATAACCAACCTACCATATACCGCCGGGCAAAATCGTCACGTCGGTAGCTTACTCCATAACAAAGGCCAACGAAGGAGCTAACAAACACCCATTTTTATGTAATGTGGTATGCTACGGGTATGGGTATTTGCAACCATAAGGGACCCCATGAGTATAGTTGTGGGTGTTATATTTAAAAATAATTGTAGTATTGGAAATAAACCATGTCATGTTTAAAAAAATTGTAACCAAGGTACTATGTTTACAAAATAAGTTGTAACTAGTCCAACCTTGGTACTAAATGGTCAGTTGAATTTACTTTTGCGAGAGATGTACCACATTACATAAAAATGGGTGTTTGTTAGTCAATGCGAGAGACGTACTTGAATTGGTTACCCACCCTCTATGGCGTAACGAAAATTTAGATAACTTGGATCGAACCACCCTGGCCAGAAAGAACAACGAGTTCTATACCAGTACTTCTATTCCTAGATAATATAACATGGAATATATGTATTAATAGCAAATGCATATATCCAGATTTTATTTTACAATATCTATTCTAAATCGATTTTCTAATCGAATTTATGGATGTAGAAAATGATAACTATTCCTATCCGTATCCCCCATATAAGGGAGAAAAGTTGTATTAACATGATTTATTCCCAAGGAAGGGAAACTTAATCTATATAAAGCCCATTATCTATTTTTGTTGGGGGCATGCTTGAAGTGTATATTTTGGAGGGAATTCTTGGAAGTTGTGTGAAGGTTAGTATTATTCTTAGAGTGGGAGATATTTTGAAGAAGATTAGTGAAGCTTCTTTGGAAATATTTCCAAGGCTTAATTGTACTTGTTGGATATTGTATTTTGGTGCATCTAACCTTTTGACCACATTAATAATATCAGTCCTCATTTGAGAAGCAGACCCAGAGACAAAGTCCAATTGCATGAACTCCATTATCAAGCTTGGTTTGTTGTCCTTTTCATGCCTTGATTTTAATATTGTCATAATTGTTGCATTAAAACCTGTTTATGCTTTTAAATCATGAATCAAGCATTAAGTTATGATTTCGCAACATTATTATGTAATAATGACAAGCATGATGACATTTTTCACACTCAAATTAAATTGCAATTTAGTCATTGGATTCTTGGATCATTTCCCGGATCAACCGAAGGCATAACACTAACCATGGTGATTTTCAAGACAAATGCACCAGTGTATCATCGATTACATCCTTGTGCTTATGTTAGAATAAATGCTAGCAACCACTAGCTTTATTTCTAGCATAAGTATAAGTGCATTGTCAACAATAAAATCAATACACTAAAATTGGTTAGGGTGAAAATACAATGCATCAAACACCCTAAGAAATGGTTATGATACTTATGCTTGTCCCTGAAGGAAAGCTAGCATTTGTTATATTTTTGTCCACGAGAAAAACTAGTGTAAAACCCACAATAACATTAGATTTCAAAAAATCACTTATTTAATGATTGTGGATTTTATTAGCTTGTTCCAAATCCAATAAATGGGCACAATCAACTGCAAAAATCTAACCCCAATGATTGTTACCAACACCATCACAAGGGTAAATACAACAATAACATCATAATTAAATACACTTTTTATTGCACCACTGAGGATATTTTTATCATGCTCCATAACTGTTATAGAGTGATTTGCCACACCTCATGCATCATGCCTTGATGGCCTTCCCTTATAGAGTGATTTGCCACACCATATCCTTGATGCTCCAATACAACCCTTTAAAATACATTTTTGAAGACATACACAGGTTACCAGTTTACAACTCGCGTATATGCATCTTGCACCACTGTCACCTGCATACATTGGTTTTTATGCTAAAAAACAAAAACTATTTGGATTTTTCCCCATCAAGTAACGAATGCCTTGATCCTTGGACTTCCATATGCCAGGAAACGCTCTAATTCGACCCTCCATTTCCTATTGTGGGGCTATATATTGAGCTATTGTGAAGCATTAGGGGAGGAGAAACTTGGAGAGTAAGGATATTATAGCAAAAAATTTCCCCATTATTATATGCTTGAGTCTGCATCTCTTTGTCCTTTGAGAAATCCATTGGTGCTCTTTTCCTAAGATTTCCATTTTCTTTGTGAGATTTCCATCTTATGGAGGATTTAAGTGGTGTATTCCCATGTGTAGGGACTCGTTTTATCGGTCCTAACAAGGTGCCGACAGAGGTTGTCATACTGTATCTCTATTTTACATTAATAGAAATATCCATTTCTCGTCCAATTTCATGTGCAATTATAAATATTTGTATCCATGGATTTGCTTTATATACATGTTTAAATGGGAAATATGATAGACTGAATACTAACACATACTATATCATGCTCGTATATGTCTTTGTTGTTAAGGACAAATTGTAGGGACAAGTTTTTATCGAATGCTCAACGGTGGTCATCTTCGGACATCCAGTTGAGGTACGGTTATTATCCCTTAGTGATTAGTTTATTTTATGTATATAGCATGGTTAAGAATGGATTTGATTTATGGTGTCATACTGTCTGTGGTGGTCCACCCCAAGCCATAGGAATATTTTCTTCGTAACAGAAGTGGCGACTCCGCTGGGGAATTTACTTTTTTGTTAGGGTTTTGCTCGAATTGCTTTGTGTTTATGTGTCACATTTGGTAGTAGGTTCATTCATTGATAGTATCTTAGAGTGGTTTATCCCTTGGATTTCTTTTTACCACCTTCTTCTTTATATACGCAGGTCACGGAACATACAATCGCGTATATACATGGGATGTACTCTACCTAGTCGCATACATACGCCGATGTTCTTTGAACAATCACGTACACCTCTCTTTTTGGTTGAGATCTTAACATGTGAAGTTGCTGGATGGGTTGTGAGTGTGGTTGGGTCTTCCAGGGTACCAATGTTGTCTGTTGACCGCTCCTGTTGTGACTACATACCTCTTTTTGTTATTTTTTTTTTGAAAGTAGTTCTTGTCAATTTATCTCCTTTTTGTTTTTCCATTAGTGCACTAGTATTTTAGTCTCAGTGTCTTTCTTGGATTACATTTGCTTCTTGCTGCAGAGACTGAGAAGTTTAATGAATTTGATTGCGTTTTCATTAATTTATCTTGAAAATAGAAAAATAATTATATAATTGCATGTTTACTTGCATCTTGCATGTGAATGTGCATTGAAATAAGTACTTGCATTCATTTGCTTGGATGAGATTAGTGTCTCGGATTTCATACAGGAAGGATTTCATTGGCATTCAAAAAGGAAAAGAAATTATTGTGCATTTCATTTAGTGGCATACCATTTTTCATTTGGAAAACAAATTTGCACTTGGCATTGTTTTTAGGTGTGCATATTTGCTTTCATTGTTGAGTCATAACATAACTAGTTGCACAACCATATCCCTCGAGTAATCAAATCCTCTTAAATTTAACGCTTAAATTAAAATTGATTAAAATTGATTAAAATGATTTTATTTTATAGGGTGCACCAACAAGCTTAGGTTTTAGAGTCTTGGAGTAGGATGTTGTGAGTAAACTTCTCCTAGACTATAAAGCAAAACAATTAGGTGTTTGTCCAGGAGAAAAGATAAATCCTTGGTATAATTAGTGTTCTCAAGACGCTCCTCTTACATGAGAGTTAAGCACGAGGCAACATGCATGTTGGTTGTGGAGATATCCTTCTGGTACCTTTTGTTGAGTGTCGAAGATATTTCCAGGATCTGATTCATATATGGGGACTCTTGATGTAACTTTGATTTTTTCAAGCTTCAGGATTTGTTACCCTTCCCATACAATAGATCCCACCTATGACTATCTACCTGAGCATTGATTATATTGAGGTGACCATAGTTTCTTTATCTAGGTATCTCAGGGGGTGCTTGCAGAGGTTATTCTGTGAGTGTCTTGGCTAGGTAGGGGTCGGAAAACAAAGTTTCTTTACATGTTGAAGCTGATGGAAACTATAATTGGTTACACACCTCCGCTTGTAGTGTATGGGAGTCTCAGGCCTCTACTAGGCAAGACATACTTGCTGCATTCAGGAGCTCACTTGTCCTCACTCTTGGATTGTTTGCATATGTCCTAGATTAATTAGGGGTGTGCTCTGTGATCGCTAGTCGGATTTAGGTATCATGGTTACTCGAGTTTATTTATTTGTGGATTCATCATGGATTGAGTTTCTACACCCCTTCGTTCTCATCATTTAGTAGGATTACCACATTGTGATCCTCCACCACCTCTTTATAAGAGGGTTAGACATTCTAGGCGACCTCTCTTCCATCGTGACTCCCATACAGTTTTTACCATGAGTACTACTTCAGAATCCCAGAGTTCCCTCCATCCCCATCATCCATATTGGGGGAGGAACATTTGAGGTTCCTTCTTCATCTACTATTTGGATTCTCGAGACTCCATTTTATACCGACCCTCGTGGGGTTGGTCCTTCCCTTACGACACGACCGATTTTTTCAGACTTTATAGCCTTTAATCGTAACTTTGCTTCAGGAAGGTCTGAGACTCAGTCAGTTCCCTTAAGTTCAGGTCCTTTTATGTTCGACATTCTAGATATAACTACTAGTATTCTGTCACCCATCCCAGGTTCTAGTGCGGACCCTGTTGTTAGACTTGGGGGCATGTCAACCCCTTACCTTGCACATCAATTCATAAGCAGTCATATTCCTCCTACTCCATTTGTCGGGGGATTTCCACTTCCTTCATCTGGTATTCACACCAGTGTTCATTCCCATGGGGGTGGCAGTGGATACGTGAGCCTTGGGTCTACAACTTACACTCCTTCTTATGTCCCATCGACCACTACATCAATTTTTTTGAATTCTTTTCTTATGAAAAATAATCCCTATATCCCACATGATCCCTCATAAAGGTATGATCCATTTAGTTATGTTGTTCCCTTGTTATTTGGTACAATTGTTTCTGGAGGTTACGTACCTCCCCGGGTGTCAGGCGGTCATCCTATCTATCATTCGAATAACTATGGTCATATGGTTCCTCCTTTTCAAGGAATACCTCATTACCAAATACCCGTGCATCCTTATATGGGACATATGGGAGGAGGATACTATCCTATTGGTCAAGGCAATGTCCTTTACCTGAATCAACGTTATATGAACCAACCCTTCCAGGGAGCATGGAATCAAATGACACAACCTAGACTCTCGTTTTTAGCCACTTTGAATTTTCCGGACCTATCTAAACTTACAAATGACCCTTTGTGTCATGATCCGACGTGCCTCCCTTGTTCCCTCCAATATTCCTTCGGATATTCCGAAGTTTGAGGGTAAGAATGGCGAGGACCCCAGTGATAATGTGACTACTTTTCATCTATGGTGCTCTTTGAATTCGCTGAATCACAATTCCATTCGATTACGACTATTTCAATGCACCCTCATGTGTTCTGCTGCAAAATGGTATATAGAGTTGACTGGGGGCACATATAGAAGCTTTAATGACTTCGCCTTGGTCTTCCTCAATCACTTTCAGTTGTCGGTGCACTATGATGTCGGTAACAAACTCTTGTCGACCTTTCGGAAAGATAGGACACCCATATTTCCGACCACATTCAAGAGTGGCGTAGATGAAAGCGATTGATTAAGGCCAACATTCTACCCAAATTCTTACTAGAATGGTTCCTTAAGTCTTTATTATCGTATATCACACGGGATGTTTCTACGTCTGGAGTGACTACTGAGGAACAAGCTATTTTTAGAGCTCAAAAGTTAGACTTGATTTATGATTAGTTTGGACTCCTTTATGATATTATCCTTGACGCTCCACGGTCAAACCGTGATCCCAAGTTCAAACCTGGGCCACATGCCGATGGCATTGTTGGATATGTAAGTACCAAAATTGTGGACTAGGTTACAAATCAAATGAAGAGTTTTTCTATTAACTAGTATGTGATCGGACAGGCTATGATCTCGTCCACTCCCACACAATCGATGAATGTACTTTATGTGTAATCATCGAACCAGAAGGGTGACTAACAACCCATAGGAATAGAAAAAAGGGGAGAAATAATAAAAAGGGTGGGAATAAAAAGGAGAACCATAACAATGATAAGAACGACGAGAATGCTAGTGGGGATAAAAACCTAAATGGAAGGTCAAATTCCCTTGCAAGCTTTGTGAGGGAGACCATATCACCTACTTGTGCCCTCCAATTAAAGATGACTCAAAGTTCATCGCACAGATCCCAACATAGTTGGGATCGATCCCCTTTTTCACAATCGTAATATGGCTTCGATAACCTCGACCATCATACGTGGTTATGATGGGAATCAAAACCTGCCAGCCGTAGAAGGTGGTCACTGTTGTATCAACATGATGTCGGTTATTCACATTACGACTTGTTCATGAGATTATGGTTTGTCACAACCCAAGATAGGTAAAGAGCCTCCACCTCCAAAAAATTCCTTTGCACATCGACAAGCCAGAAGGTATACCACGCTTACCGAAAGGGGTCTTAAAGAGTTCGGGTCACAGTCCCAATGCCTGATCCGCTCAACACTATTTTATCGATGAGGATTTGGGCCAGCTTCCTTGTGTGATGTCATCTCTAGAAGTGGCGAGTGACGTGATAAAGCGAGAGGAGGAATTCTTACAGCGTTGGAGTTTGACGGGCAGGCATTTTACCCATCCCACCTGCATAACCACATAATCCACTAAAAGTTTCCCATCGATGGAGTGCGTAGCAGTTGACTCCCAGTCCTTGGAGACGGAGTCTGCAAGGGTGCAATCCATTAACGCCACGTGGGTTGGATATGAACGAACCATACGTGAATAAGTTTAAATTATTAGGAAATTAGATTTCTTGTATATTGTTCAAGAAATGAAAGGCGTAAATATATGCATGGGCATCTATACAACAGGATTAACTGTGCTATTGCCTTGCGATTAAAATATATGAATGACGATCTTATATAAAGGAATTAACTGTATTATTACCTTGCCTTGTTATTGAAATAGGAAAATTTTGTTGTGTTAAATGTTATGTCAACATACTACGGGTTGACTATATTAAAATGTGGCGATCCTAGATAACACTCAATTCATGAGAATATATTGTGTTAATACATATGGTATATGGTCATATTAAAACTTGTGGTCTTGATAAAACTCACCTCATGCGCAGGTATTGATCATTACAACGGAGCATGGCAATGCATATGGTATTATGTAATGAATTCTATATATATGAAATCAAGCTAAAGCAGTCAAGGAGCTGATCGTAAGACTGCACTCTTTTTTCAATTATAATATTTCCATCCCTATGCATCCTCAGTCAACCTCGAGGAGTTCGCCTCACTAATTCAACGCGTTGTATCCTTCAACCAATACAGCCAATGCTCTACTAGGTGTGGCCTTGATTTCCTTTTCTTGTATTCGCTTTCAGATAGAAAACCAGCAGCCTTGATTTCTTTTTCTTCTATTCATTTTTAGATAGAAACCAACATAGATTTATTTAAAAGGGGATCTATCAAGTACTGAGATGGATTAACTCTAGGATGAGCTCTGAAGGGGTTACAATTTTCTTTCCTAGTGGGCTGTAAAACGCACATTTTTTGTGCAATAAATTTAATTTAACTGACAAATTATTTTTAATAATATTTTATTATTTTTCATAAAAAACATGTGTCAACTCTAAGATGAACATAGAAAGAGTTGCACATCTCTCCCATACTGGGCTGTAGAATGCACCTCTTCTCTGCAATAAAAAACACGTGTCAACTCTAGAAAGTGTCAAAAGAAGAAATAGATTTAGCCCACATATCCGTACAATTGATGTTAATAATTAGTAGAAATTTTAAGCATACCATGTCATTTGAACACTGTATTATATATTCCAACAATAATGGGGTGTTTTACATGTTACATAATGATAATTTTCTTATGCTTGGTAAATGTGTTATCTTGCTGCACTATAGTGAATGATAAAGTTTTGGTTATAATCATTTTGGCTGGTCAAAATGTGATAATTAATAGTTATTATACTTACAACTTAGATTAGTTCTCCCATTACAAAAAAACGCATCGAGTTATATGTGGAAGTATAATTACAATTTATATTGAGTGGGATATGGAAAGCTATCATATTTACAACATATGTTGCTTGAGATATGAAGCCGTATTAATTAAAATGTTATGCTAATTAAAATGTTATGCTTTGGTGTTTAGGATATTTTATGAATATGTTTTTATTCATTTAAATGTTAAAATGTTATGCTTCGGTGTTTCGATGTTTTATGAATATGTATTTATTCATTTAAATGTTATATTATAGATTAATGTGATGGAATATTGAAATATATTAATTTAGAAAGTTAACTATTATTTGAGATGTGTGATTGGATTATTATATAAGGTTATTAAATAGTCTATATGATATAGAAGTTTGAAATGAAGGATTTTAAAAAATAATAATCTTAATATTTATGTTTTGTTTGTTTTTTTCAAAATAATAGGATAGAAATGCATTTTTTTATGTGGGAGATACGGATTTGTTTTTCATTTCTTAAATGGATATATTTTTAATGGAGCAATCAAATCAAGTGGTTAGATATACTATAAGGGAAGTTGGTGTTTTTCATTAATATGCATTGTAAATGTGTTGTTAATGAACATTTAAGTAGGTGTTATTCTTAAGTATATGTAAGATTGTATAGTTATGTTTCAACTGAAAAATCTATTTAAAAATATCAATTGAAGTTGAGGTATTTACATACAAGACGTTATGAACACCTTGTTGAAATGGAAGGGATTCGTTAGTATAGTATGTGCATGAAGGTTTCCATATTGTTAGCATTAATGTGATGAATGATAAAGTAATTTTGTTAATATATTGTAAAAGGTTGAAGGGGACTTGCTTAATGAGAATACGATCAAATATGGTTGGTATACTATATTAGCATTGGGTTGGGTAGAGGTAATTGCAAAAACAATATATGTATTGAACATGTCTTTATCATTTGTCGATTAAGAGATAAAACTATGGAAAACGGAATCAAGTGAGATAAAGCCTTATGCTGGACACATACATGTGTTTGGATATGAGACATGCACACACATTCATGGGAGAATGCAAAATAATTCGATTTAAGGTTTCCTATAAAGAATATATTTTTTGGGTATAAAGATGGACTAAATGCTTATAGGTTGTGAATTCGTTCTATACACAAGAATATGCAAGGTTGTGATGTAATCATCCATGAGGAAAATTTAGAATATTTGCTAGATAACATGCAATTATATATATACAAATAATAACTATCATCATTATCATCATCATCATCTTTATTTGGATTAAGACATAAATGTGATATTTATGAAAGGATGCATCTAATGAATTAACGAGGGATGAATTTTGAAAAAAAAGGGGGATATATGTATGAGTTTTATACATATGGGTAGATAGATATTAGGTTTCCTTTATATAAAAATTGTTATTAACTTAACCCAAGGAGGTTAGTATGTTGGATTGTACATGGAATTATAAAAAGGAATTGCTACATTAATGTACCAAAGGGAGATGTCCATAATAATGGCCACGAGGGTACTAATTAAGTTCTTAAAAGAATTTAAAGTATGCATTAGAGCAAGAAAATGGATAGGTTTGCAATAGTAGATTGAAGGTCTTTCCATAAAGGTGTAATTGTGGACTAGATCATGTTTAAATATATATAATTGATTAATGCTACTCTTGGCCATTATAAAAACATGTAAGGTTAATGATGATAATCATGGGGTGAATTGAGTCATTAGTGAAGAATTTGTTTAGATAACAAATTATTCATGGTGGTGGCAGGTTATTGTTGTATTCATAAATTGACCTCATCACTATGATGGTTGTAAAATTATATTATGATAATCATAGAAGAAATTGGGGGTTCGGTATTACAATGGACAATTATTATACAAGAGATGCATACTGTGATATTTTTAACATTCTCTACATAGGAATGACAAGAAGACTCGTGGGTGGATGCATTTAGTGAATTTACTAAATGATGAGAAATTGATAAATTTTAACTCACAATAATCCAAAAGGTTCTTTTTGTCGAGACTTCGACAGATTGTCGAGATGGTGAAAGAGACTCAGAATATGGAAAACGACATATTGATGTGACCAATATGATGGGATGAGTACACGACACTAATTTCACAACATGACGATGTTGTTAACTAAAAAAAAACTACAAACTTGACTTAACCATAATAGGGAAATGGGAAAAATATAACTGGAAAACTTGTCGAAAGGGGGAAATGAGGGAAAATTTTGGTAAAACCAAAGCATGGAGATGATCAGCACAACCAGTTGAATGTAATAATATTAACCACCATACATTATGAATACTAATTTAAAAGACGACTAGTCCTCAAGATATCACTTGATCAGATTATAACGACACACATGTTGTGACTTGGGAAGTCTGCTGAAGGGGTCATATAATAAAACAAATGATGTAGTGGGGTAAAGACATGATGAGGTCCTTGATTGGGACATGATATGCTGACGAAATCGATAAAAGTTAAGTTTAATAGGTTCGACTAAGTTGCTAAGTTTCAACATGTTGGAATCATATCTAAATTGAGAGTCAATTTTATTAATATCTATGGGTTTGGAAGAAGCCTTATAAGAGTGATGGGTAACTTATGCATTGATTGTTGACTATTTAATATATGTTATTGATTTAGAAATTCATAATTGTAACTACCAATCGATTGAGGATTGTATACCTCCTCTCCTGGGAATAGAGATCGCCAATAGATTTGTATTCTTAACTACCTTTGGATGTGCAAAATGTTGATGGCTTATTCATGTGATATACGCTGTAGTTTGGATATCACAAACCCTCATGGGAGATTAGGAGGCATTGAGAATCTATACCAGATTGGAAATTATTTAATATTTTTACGGGATTTACATTACGTGAATTTACTATCGAGTTAAAAAAGGCGGGTTGGAACCTTATTGCTTGGAACATAAATTCAATAATGGAAGTATATCTAATGCTTATGGGAATGATCATTTGATGAAACATAGTAGAATGGGATAAACACTTGAATGCAAAAAGGAAGTAAAACTAGCATTGAATGTAAAATAAGAATTAACTTCGAGACGAAGTTTCCTAAAGAGGGGAAGTATGTAATGCCCTGTCAAGAGATAGGAAAAGTATTTGAATGAACACATTTTGTAATATAAATAGATGTCGTGATTTGATACGAAAGTATAATGGTTTAGTGTCTCTGGGTAAACTGGCATGGCAGAATTCATGTATGAGGATCTAATATCAAGGATGGATATAGTCCCAATACTACAACCTAAGAGGATGCATTGGAAATATATAGAAAGTATTTGTACTTATTCTAAAACTTCGGGACAAACTTTCCTGAAGTGGGGGTGTATGTAACGGATGGTTTTTACCTTGACTTTTGAGATTATTATGAATAATTCTTGAGGGCGTTCTATGATGAATGGCCCAGCTACTTACGATTTTGAAATCTAAAATATCTTTGTATGAACGTATTTTTGATGGCATCCGGTTTAGGATGACTTGGACTTGTGTGAAGCAAGGAATTATTGATGAGATATGAGATAAGAAGGATTATCTGGCATATTGATGAGTAAACTATGACTAAGAGAATAATGTCGACATTTGGTTGAATTATGTATGTTGTTATATTATGATTTTAATTATGAATGAAAAATCATGTAAATTTACCAACAATGAATAAATTTGTATAATGTTTTGACAAAATTTATGTAGCATGTACTATGATGGTCTGTTGAGTGTGACATGAAAGGAAGGTACATGAAACGCAAGAAAGCATCGAGATGCAAAAGACTCTAGTTGAGTCGGCGACTATGGCAGGTGATATCAGTCTTGTATATAACATGATTGATTTATGATATGTTTGATGAACTGACGTGTATGAAATCTGGATGAGTTGGGAAACCTCGACAGTTGAGGTTGATTGATGGCTTTGTTATAGTTGAAATCTTATTTATGAGATTTGATGCACAGGTTGGTTTGTGTACAGGTGATGGGATTGACATTTCCAATCGATCCACATCAGGTGACGTGGTTGAAAATATTATAGCTGTAAGGCTAGCAAATTGGATGACACGATGAACTTTGAATAGAGTGAGAAAAACTCCAGTTCATTAGATGTGTGTGCTATGAGGATAGGTTGCAAGTTGTTCACTCACTAAGATTATTAATGGGGGGCGTGCAGTAAGGATTTGACCTTATTCCCCATCAACCATATGGCTCTTCCCAGGGTAGATGAACTGAGGTAACACTGGCTTAGTTGTCATAACCAACTCCCCACTTGTGGGAATTATTGAAAGGGCATGCTCGAAGCATACCAAATTCATCATTCTAGTCACGACGAGAATGCGGCGGTAAACAACGTATATTTTAATTAAGGGAAATAATAAATTAATCTTAAAGAACTTGAAAATAATAATAATAATAATAATAATAATAATAATAATAATAATCATAAAATGATAAATTAAATTAAAAATGATAAATAAAGAAATAAAGAAATAAAGATAAATAAACTGAAATCAAACTAAATTAAGAAATCAATTAACAGAGTAAATTAAGGAACTTGAACTAAAGTGAAACCCCAACTAATCGGAAAGGAATCATAGAACTAGAGATAACTAACAAGTGGGTTGGTAAATAAAAATAAAATAATTAATTAATTAAAGTCTAAAAAGTTAATTGAAAGTGATGCATGGGATGCATGGGAATTAACGAAATCGTTAGTAAAAGCTAATGAAATGGAAGAACATGAGAGGATCATCTACTTCTTCTTCGGTCCTGCCATGGTGGAGAGAAAGAACCCTTTGGGTGGTTCTGAGGCGACCGTGGAAGAGCGTGGTTCAGTATGATGTGAGTGAGGTTGGGAGCCTCCAAACAACATTATGGTGTCATACTTCCATTGCTAGCAAGGTTTGTCAGCCCCTTCGAGCTCGGGGGTCTCGAGGGAAGGAGAGTACCTATCAGGGTATGGCAGGGAGGAAACCGATGGATCCAACACAATTGGAAATTTAACGACAACAACATCAATAGAGAGAGGACAAAGAAACCTTCGACTTCATCCTCAAATGACAAGGAATAGCGATTTATAGGTATTTAAAGAATTTTGAATTTGTTAATGTAGCACATGTTAAGCAAATAGATCTTCTTAAACTCCTTGATTAGATCTATATTTATGCATGTTAGTTAATTTGGTCGGACCCCGTGGAGGGTCATTACAAGAAGGTACATGCCATTAATAGGCACGATTTTCGAGGCGATAAAAGGACAAATCCGTACAGTCCATGTAGGCATGGCATAGTCTTCTTGAAGTGCATGCCATAGGAGGTCGCATGAAAAGGGGGTCGAATTTATACTCATTTTTCTTGAAATTTTGGGAGGAACGCAGTGGTGAAGTCCGTTTCTTAGTTTGACTAACATAAATCAGAAGTTTTTCCAGAACTCATGTATGTAAGATTTTGAAGACTTGATAAGACCAACCTTCTCACTGGAAGTGGCCCAGAGATGTATCCTAGGAGGGGCAACCTCCATTACCATCGGTTGTCTACAATTTTATGGTTTTCATACTTATTTTTCTTATGTGGTTTGATTAAGTACTTAAATTGATATTTTTTAAAGTCTTTTTATAAGGTTAATAATGCAATTTATATGGTAAAAAAGATCCTGAAAAATTTCAGATCAAACCACTATCTTTCCTTCTCACACAAGAACATGTGTAGTGACAAAAAAATATGAAAACTAACATTTCTTAGGGTTAAATCCTAGATAATTGAAACCCTAAGCAATAGTTGCATACTTGTGCTTCTTCTTGAAGGAAAGTTAGCAACCACAAGTTTTACTTCTAGCATAAGAACAAGTGTACAACCAACAACAACATTATATTTAAATACACTTCTTATTACACCATTGTGGATCATATTAGCTTGCTCCAAAGTAAATAAAAGTGCACGCACAAAGGAAAAACACTAACCATGGTGATTATCATGACAAAGGAACGCCTATATCATTGATTAGATCCTTCACTTATGTTAGACTAAAAGCTAGCAACTACTAGATTTCCTTCTATCCCACATCAACATCTAAACACAAAACTAGGTTATTGTGAAAGAACAATGCACCACACACCTTGATCAAAGTTTTCATACTATGTTTGTCCATGAAGGTAATCTATTATCCTCTTTTTTCTTGTCTTTGAGAAGAACAAGTATAGAACCCACAACAACATCACGTTTGTAATACCCCCGGTTTTGACCCCGGATGCATTAAAAGGTACATGATGTATATATTGTAATTAATCATGGTGAGGAGCTAAAGGCAAAAGCCCCACCATCGATTTGGTTGTGTTATGTTTCGGCAATTGGGATCGTTTCCGATGGTATATCGTGCTATCCGGCACATAATGGTTTTTGGCATCATGTAAACATGCACATTAATTAAAATGAACCTACAACCAGCTACGACGGTGCAACGTTAATGAAAAGGGCAAGATTCCTAAGGATAAGGGGGGAGGGGGGGGATTGCTAAACCTGGATCCCATGGGGAAAAGCCATGTGTCAAACCTTAGACCCCTGTTTTCGTTGAGGTAGTTAATGCTAGGTAGGGGTGGGTGGCAGGCTTGCCCCCACGCACCTCCACAGCTGGTTCAGTCATGCATGAGATGGGAGTGGTCTCCTCACGCACCGTTTGGGATGCTAACCATCTGTCCACTCTCTCGGATCATGGGCTGTTCGTTTTCCTCATGCAGAGCAGAGATAAAAGGGATTACAATCCATTGTGTGGGGTTTCTCCCTTCCCTCTCTCACACCGATTGCCGACCTATGGTTATTCTCTTCCTTCCATTTCACGCAGGGAGTCTGTGTTCACTCCACCATTGCCGACTGTGAAAATGTGTCGTGGCTTCATTGTTGAGGAAGGACTATTGTTTTGTAATGTTGATGGCTGTGTCTGGACTATGTAAGGTCTTGTTAGTTCTTCGGGAACCGGGGCTGTTGTTCTTTCCCTGAATTGAGATTTGCTGTGGTTTCTTCGTGGATCATTGGCGGGGGCCTCATTCACATTGCGCTAACTGTGTTTTCCCCTTTATCAGAGTGGTAGCTGCTGCATATTGTTAGTGAGTCGTTTTGGCCACGATAGGGACAAGAAAAACTTAGGGATTGTCTTCCCCTGGGTTTCGGGTTGCTGTGTATGCAAGTACCTTGTAGGGTTGCTTCTGAGTTGTTTTGGCCATGCTAGGGCCAAGAAAAACTCTAATTCGTCTTGTCTGATTTGAGCTGTGTTCACCCTTTCGCTTGGGTTGTCACCTTGTTGTCTTTATCTTCTTCACAGAGATGTGAACTATTTGTTTTACTGTAGTATGCAGTGGGTGGTCTTCGGACTGTTGAGAGTAGGATTAGGGGTTGGGTATGCTTGAGAAAACTAGTGTTTGGAGCCACTCAGACAGAGTTAGACTACTGGATTTCTTCTCCACAACCCTTGAAGAGTACTGGAAGGGGAATTCAGGGCCTGAGGGACTGTGAAGCAGAGAAATGATTGATTCCTGGTGTTGGGTGTGTGGATGTCTTAGAAGTCCGGTTAAATCTAGTATAGGAATCCTTAGCTCTCCATTGAGACCACTAGCTTAGCATTTAGCCTTTCCTAGCTCCTTGACGGCTTGATAAACCCTACTGTGTGGGCTTGGCTGGTTTGTGTACCTTGACTATGTGTAAGACTGCTTTGACCCTTATTCCTGGAGGAATCATGCCCAACTTGGGGGTGGCAGTGTTGCTGAGAGATTGAAGAGCACGCTGGCCTATGGTTGGGTGGAACGTTGCAGCGACATAGCTGGTTGCGGGATGAGATATTTATAAGATAAACATCCTTGTCCATTTTGCTTCTACATTTACATTTATTGTCTAATGTCTAATGAATCATAATGATGAACATGTTGATGCTGGGATGTTTGTTTGATGCTGGAATGTATATGTTTGCTTCCGATGTATGTTGAGTAATTATGCATCCTTGTATGTTGTACGCATCTTATCATGTTTTGTGTTCTAAACATTTTATATCAGCATTATATGTATGTTCATCTTCATGGGGATATTTTCCCAGAGGTTTTTTGATGGTTTGTTAGCATCCTCTTCGCCGGTCGGAGGTTCGGGGACGTTACAATATGGTACCAGAGCTTTGGTTGCAGCATGGGCCTGAATGGGCCGTGAAAATGCAGTGATAGAGCCTACAGGTTGCAGCATGGGCCTCAGAGAGCCATGAAAGATTAGCTAGCAGGGGCAGGTTTCCCTCTGCCTAGCAAAAATAAAAAAAGTTCAAGAAAATTTGGTTGAAAAATTCTCCAAGTACCAAACTCATCAGATCATCGAAGGACTGAGTGGGAACATCCTCCGATACAGCGGAATGCTTAGTGGCTTCAACTGTCGATGCCACAGTAACTAGTGCTTCTGACAGCCGATGAGAAGGAAAATTTTGAAGATTTTGTTCGAGTATAAGGTTCGGAAAATCCTCTAAGTGTTTGGCCATCGGCACATTGGAAAGCTTAGCCAGATGAACCTCCGATGCAGACTTGATGGCGAAAATTAGTCGATTTGATCGGCAGAGAAATGAGGACAAAAGGGCCGAAACATCGGCCCCGTATGGTTAAAGGTCGCCGATACGGCGACAACAAATAGTTGAATGGATCGACGACATATAGGAGAAGATGGAGCCGACGGAGTTGTCGAAAGATAAAGGATGAAAGCACCGACGTGGAGGAGAAGGAAGAAGAAAAGTTTGAGAAAAAAAAATTGAAGTACGAAAACGTCAATGGAAAATAGAAGATGGGATCGTCGATAGACAAATGAAGAAGGTGCCGATGAATGTTGTCGAAAGAATTTAGTCGATGGGGTTCCGCAGTTGCGGATGGTAGTTGAACTATCATTCTGATGACTAGAAGTTTCGATCCCCAATACAGCGGAGAATATTAAGGGATCAGGCCGACGATGAAAGACGTCGGAGAAGTTTAGTCGATTGGGAGTCCACTGTTGAGGCTACCTAGAAGACTAAATGCCCGACGCTGCAACCATTAGTGCTTCCGACCATCGATCAGAAGCTTTCTGCTGTTAGTCATTCCGACCGCCGGTAGAGTTATGGCTATGGAAATTCCTGTTAGTTTGTTGGCCACCGATGCGGAAGCATAAACAGCTAGCCACCCGATGCTCAGAGCATCCAACCGCCGATGCAGTGGTTAGTTAATTTTCTCACCGATAAAGTTCATAATAGTAGACCACTGTAGGCCGATACAGCGGAAGGAAATAGACAAACAACCCGTCGACACATCGGAGAAAATTAGATGTTCTAGCTGCCGAAAACGCTGGAAGGTTAGTGAGAAAAGGACCCAACAAATAGTCCTTGGCATCACCGATGCCATCCAAAAGGCTTACTTCAAAAAAATATAGTTGAAGAAACCACCGATACAGCAGAAACTTATAGTTGATAGGGCCGCCGATGAGCGCCGGAGAAATGTAGTCGTCTTGGCCGCTAATGAGCGCCAGAGAAATGTAGTCGTCTTGGCCACCGAAGGGTCAGAAGACTAGTCCACTAAGGATCCTAAACATTAGAAACTTATTTGGGAAGGGACCCGATAGAGAGAAAGAAAATTGGGTTTTTCAGTGGAATTTTTAGCAGTTCCAGCTAGTGTTCCAGTAGGCTTCGCAGTGAATTTTCTCATTGGATTTTTCAGCAGTTCAGGACTGAAAAGGAAAGAAACCCTAGGTGACTGAAGTTAGCATTCCCAACCAAAATACAGTTGTATGTTTTTCCATCATTCTAGAAGTGGTGTGGTTTTCACACCCGAGGTCAGAATGAAGCATGTGGATAGGCGTTGGAAAGCTTATCCAGCAGGGAACAAAGGAGAGTCACTAGAATTTGAGTGTGGAGCAGAAAAGTGCTAGTGACTGCTTGAAAGAGAAATGTGCTGCTATCAATATGGACAAATCTGGGAATTACATGCCTAGAGGTAGCAAGACCATGAAGTCAATCCAGTTGTTGTGTGGAAGAGGAGTTCCATGCAAGGATTAGGGACTTGAAAAGGGAAATTTCCTTAAACCCTGTCTTGCTAATTATGATTAAAATTTTTATACATGAAATATATGAGGATATGCCTTGCATGCATAAGATATTACATGTTGATAAGAATAGTGAGAATTATACATTTATAATGAGTCACTAATGATAATTATTGCATTGGTTTGGCATTAGTGGAAAAAAAACCAACAACAAATGGACATGGCTGACTGTGTTGCTGATGCTGACGAATGTGACTAGCAACCCTATGGAGAAAGGGATAAGGAAACAAGTCCAGAATCAAAATTTGGTGAGCAAATTCTACAATCTCTTGCAAAGGACCAACCAAAATGGTAATGCCAAGGGTGTAAGTAGGACCCATGAAGTTAAGAGTTTAATTATGACAATTGCATGGAGTGGTAAAAGCAAGAGGTCTCATACCATGTGGGTATTTGAATTTTATACTACATTCATAGAGAAATGTGTCATGCCTGTATTATGTTTTTATGAGCTTAGTAGCCCAAGGAAAGTAAGCATTGATGATCTTGATTATAGTCATGCATCCTATATGAAGTAGTCATGGTTAGGCCATGCACGGTATGTTTGACTGCATAAGTATTCCTAAATCAATGCAAGGTAGCATTGAGGGGATATGCATTAAAAGATTTTATAAATCTTGTAGTTATGCATTGAATGGATGCATATGAAGGGTGTGAGTAACTGATTACATAAGTATGGGTGCAAATGTTGTGATGCATTGAGATAGTGCATGTGATATTATGAATAACTAATGGCTGAAATGATGAATTGATGACAATTCTGGAACCATTTCAAGAGTTGTCATGAATGCAGGATAGTAAGTGCATGAAGAGGGTAGTCATGATCAATTGGCTGCCGGAAATGCTCTATGAAAGGGCAAGGTGGTACAATTGATACGCTTGGGAAGTAAGAAGTATCTAAACTTTTCATTTAAATTACATAAATGAGGGGATTGTACCTTGCAATTTCAGTATGATAATGACTGCGTGAAGTAAATGAGTTTGGTAATATTGATGTGCTAACAGCCGGAAGTATTCAAATTCTATAATTCTGAAAATGCTTCAGTTATTGTTGCAGTAATGGAAAAGGTTATATGCATCAAGACTTACCAAGTGTTTGGATGATTGAAGTTCAGGTTTCAGGTAGATTGTTTAGAGCATGCAATGAGAGTAAGACCATGCCAAATTCCAGAATCTACCATGTGAAAGAGCCAAACCTTATGAGAAGAGTCTCATGGCTGTGAAAATAGTTTGTATGCATAATGGGTTGTTAAATTTGAATTTGTGAATTTTGGTTCTAAGAAATTGCTGACAACTACTAATCACTATTGGCTTGCATAAGATTGTGTCAGGAGGATGCATTGTAAGTGGGTGTTCATGTTATGCCAGTAAACATAAACTTATAATGGGCATAGTAGTGCTTCTTACAAGAGACCCACAAATGAGGATCACCTCTTTGCCAAGCAAATCAATTTCTGTAGTAGACAAAGTTGCAAATTCTCATTGAATTTAATTACTAATGTCATTGCTTGGTTATGGAACGATCAAATTTGAATTGTATTATCAGATAATGATTGACTGTTTGGATACTTGATGAATGTGCCAGGGGTACACACTACAGGAAGATCATGTGTGATGGCCTATAGGAGCCAAACTCCATAGGAAGGTTTTCCCTTATCTTGGAAATGGGTTTCGGGTGAAACTCCATTGGACATTTTGGAAATGTCTCTTCTGCACTACATGTTTGGTAAGCAACATGAGTGAGATGGTATGGATTATGTCGGTAAGACATGTGTGAATGTGAAATGTAAAAAGGAGTTGGGATGGAAAACTGAGGGACTGTCAACTTAGAGAAGCGAGCCCCCATTCCTCCTTAACGAAGGAATACTGCATCGACAAATGGATAAGTGTTCTGTGACCCTAGCTAAGAATATGCATGTCAAATTATTAAAATTCCATATGCAGAACATGTTTTGATTTTATGATGACCAATTGCTTGAGTATGAATAGGGCCTACATGGCACACACTGGAAACGGGTGCACACTTTTCCAATGTCGGATCATGGAAGGGTTTTTTCAATATTGATTACACCCTAGGGAGTGGACGCACTCCTGGTGTCTCAATACTTGATCAGGATGTGAAATGTGGTTACAGTTTTAGAGCAATAACACTAATGAATATGCTTATATTGCTTGTGTTTTCAGGATAAATAGATGTAACCTGGTATTGTACACTAAATGGACAATGGCTTGAGCTCATCCTACCTTCTACTAAAGAGCACATATAAGGAGACATTTTCGAGGGACTGTCAACTCAGAGAAGGGAGTGGTCTCCTGTGTGATATGGGGTAGTGGAAATTAGAGCTCACTACTGGAAATGAAACCTGGAAATGGTCGTTTATTGTTGATATAAGTGCATGTGTTATTGTTGATGGCCTCATAAACCCAACTATGTTGGCTTGGTTGATGATTGGTTGTTGATATAAGTGTGTTGTTGAGATAAGTACAGGCGACTTGTTGAGGGTTTGATAAACCCAACTGAAGGTTGGCTTGACTGTGCCTGATATATATATATATATATAAGGATGTTGTGAAGCAACCTGCATGCTGGCCTAACATCCAAGTCCATAGGCGATCCCAAGGCTTGCAAAGTGAAGCAGGATCCTGTGGACCAATGAGGAAACACACAATACAGATAAGTATTGGATTATTTTGCAATTTCTTGCTTATGAACATACATGTGTATATGATTTGGTTATGATGTTTTAAACTCTTGTTTAAGAGATAAAAACCGATGGAAATAAACTAAACATGTGAATCTATTCAATGTTTGAATATAGGTATCACTGGAAGCGAGGACTATGAGAGCACCCTAGGGGTGCATGTGGACATGTGACTGTCCTAAAGAGCTCAGAATGAGCAGTAATGAAAAAGGTGCTAGTGAGACTGTGAAGTTCCTAGCAGCCAAGAAAAACCCTGTGGGGAGGCTCCATGGTTGAGAGGTCTGAAATAGACCGGAGACATTAAGTGTCATGACCAAGAGGGATTGGTACAACATTTACGGTGAAGTGAAAGAGGCTGAGAGCATGAAAATCCACAGTGGTGGTGTGGGTTCCAAGATGGAACAAAACAAAGCGGGGAAAAACTATTGCTGCTCTCTCTTGCCTTTTAATTATATATATATACTTATGCATTGTGAAAACAAAGGATTGTTGAATGCATGTATGACTGGAAATAGAATCTGTTTATTTGCTTAAAGTAAATTATGAATGCTGGAATAGTTAATTCCCTGCCCAAGAATGGACATGAATGAACTCATGTACCTGTTGGGAAGGCATGAAAAATATGAAACTCTCCTTGATGAGACTTGGACTATCATGCCGTTTGGGCAATTAATTGACTGATATTAATGCCTATATTATGCTTGGTCTGACAGAATTTCAATGATGCATTTCACAGGTGGAAAAAAAAGTGAAATCTAGTGGTGTACATTGATCATGGAAGCCGACCAAAAGTTGTTGGACTTGGCTGGAAGTCTCCTTCAAACGATTGCCAAGACCCAAGAGAATCTTGGAGAGATGCTCAAGATACAGAAAAGGCAGAATGAGATGAGCCACCAGATTTTGCAAGACTCCATTAGGTTGCAAAAGGAGGTTAAAATCCTTCTGGGAGCAATCCGTAAAGGAAAGACATTCGTCCAAGCGATCCATTAAGAAATGGTCCAAGCATGAAGACTCAAGGGAAATTGAGCAGGTAAATATGAAGCAGCCAACAAAATGTTGGAAATGTAGAGGACATCATTTACGACGGGACTGCCCAATGAGGGAACATAAAGAGGGTAGCAGCCACAAAGTTCCTCGACTTGGGGATGAGCTAAAAGCTGAGAACCAGCAGGAGAAGCTCGTGGAAGCCGAGGGGATTGGTCCTGAAAGTTCAAAGTAAATAATTGAACATGGGACAGATCTGCAAAATTTTGAAATTTTGGATGTGCAAATTGTATATGTATTCCTATGTATTGGAACACCGAGGACGGTGTTATTCGAAGGGGGAGGGGATGGTAATACCCCCGGTTTTGACCTCGGATGCATTAAAAGGTACATGATGTATATATTGTAATTAATCATGGTGAGGAGCTAAAGGAAAAATCCCCACCATCGATTTGGTTGTGTTATGTTTCGGCAATTGGGATCGTTGCCGATGGTATATTGTGCTATCCGACACATAATGGTTTTTGGCATCTTGTAAACATGCACATTAATTAAAATGAACCTACAACCAGCTACGATGGTGCAACGTTAATGAAAAGGGCATGATTCCTAAGGATAGGGGGGGGGGAATAGCTAAACCTGGACCCAGTGGGTGGTCTTTGGAGTGTTGAGAGTAGGATTAGAGGTTGGGTATTCTTGAGAAAATTGGTGTTTGGAGCCACTCAGACAGAGTTAGACTGCTGGCTTTCTTCTCCATAACCCTTGAAGAGTATTGGAAGGGGAAGTCAGGTCCTGAGGGACTATGAAGCAGAGAAAGGATTGATTCCTGGTGTTGGGTGTGTGGATGTCCTAGAAGTCTGGTTAAATATGGTATAGTCATCCTTAGCTCTTCATTGAGACCACCAGCTTAGCATTTAGCCTTTCCTAGCTCCTTGACAGCCTGATGAACCCTACTGTGTGGGCTTGGTTGGTTTGTGTACCTTGGCTATGTGTAAGCCCGCTTTGACCCTTATTCCTAGAGGAATCACTCCCAGCTTGGGGGTGGCAGTGTTGCTGAGAGATTGATGAGCATGCTAGCCTATGGTTGGGTGGAATGTTGTAGTGACATAGCTGGTTGCGGGACGAGATATTTATAAGATAAGCATCCTTGTCCATTTTGCTTCTACATTTACATTTACTGTCTAATGTATAATGAATCATAATGATGAACATGTTGATGCTAGGATGTTTGTTTGATGCTGGAATGTATATGTTTGATTCCGCTGTATGTTGAGTAATTATGCATCCTTGTATGTTTTATGCATCTTAGCATGTTTTTTGTTCTAAGCATTTTATATCAGCATTATATGTATGTTCATCTTCATGGGGCTATTTGCCTGGAGGTTTTTTGATGGTTTGGTAGCGTCCTCTTCGCTGGTCGGAGGGTTAGGGACGTTACAATATTTGAATGCATTTCTTGTTTCATAATTATGGATCTTATTAAATTGTTCCAAAACCAATAAATAGGCACACACAAAGGTAGAAATCTAACCACAATTATTGTTAGTACAAAGAAAATCCTAATATTTCATACTTGTGTTTGTCCCTTAAGGAAACCTATCAAACACTAGCTTTCCATATATGAGAAGAGAAAGTGTAGAACCAACAAGAACATCATATTTGAATACATATCTTGTTTCATAATCGTTTTTTGTCTTAGCCTTTTATAGAGCCAATAAATAGGCACACACAAAGGAAAAATATATCCATGTTGATTTTTAAGACAAGGCCTCTCCCACAACATTGATTTCAACCATTTGATTGTGCTGGAAGGAAATCTAACATCCTTTAGCTTTCCTTCTCATGCAAGAATAATCATAGTGAAGAAAAACATATATGAGCACTAACGTTTCTTAGGATTAAATCATGGATAAATGAAACCATAAGAAATAGATACATACTTGTTCTTCTTCATGAATTAACGATAGCGATAATTAGATTTCCGTCCAACAAAAGCACAAGTGAAGATCCAACAACAACATTAGATTTCAATAAAAATTTTATTGCACCATTGTGGATATTATTAGCTTGCTTTAAATCCAATAAAATACTACGCATGTAATCAAAACACTAATCATGCTGAATGCTGGGACAAAGGAACCCTTGTAGCATCAATTTTATCATTGCGCTTCTTCTAGAATGAAAGATAGCTACCCATTTATTTCCTTCAAGCACAAGTACAAGTTCATTTTTTACAACAAAATCAGAACACTAAACTTCATCAGGGTAAAATAATAATACATAAGACACTGTGAGCAATGGTTTCATACTTCCCCCCACCTGAAGGAAATCGAACTTCTGTTAACTTTTTGTCTATGATAAGAGAAGGTGTAAAACCTATATCGATATAATATTTTAATACATTTCTTATTTCCTAATTGTAGATCTTGTTGTCTTATTCCAAATCCAATAAATGTGCATAAAGAAAGGTAGAACTCTAACCATGGTGATTATTAGGACAAGGGAAATCCAAATCAATGATTTCACATTTATGCTTGTCCTTAAAAGAAATCTAGTAATAACTAGCTTTCCATATATAAGAAGAACACATGTAGAACCCACAACAACATCATATTTGAAAATATATATTTTAATAATCATGATTTTTCTTAACTTGTAGAGACAATAAATGGACACATAACAAGGTGATTTTTAGGGCAAAGTAACCCCTAGAGCATTGAATAGTTCCTTTTAATTTTGCCAAAAGGAAATCAAACAACCGCTAGCTTTCCTTCTTGCATAAGCACATGTGTAATGACAAAAACATATCAACACTAAACTTGCTTTGGGTGATTATTGGGTCAAGGGAAATATAGGAAAAATTCAGTTAGAATTATGCCCGAGTATGAAAAAAGTAAGGTCGCAAGAAGGAAAAGGAGATGCGATAGATATAGTCGCAGAAGGAAGGACAAGGTAGAAGAAGTAGTAAGGGATAAAGATGCAACAAAGGAGGAACATAAGATGATAAAGAAGAAAGAGCTAAGGAAAGAAGCAACTGAAGAGGAAGCTGCGACAACAGAAGAAGAGAGTTTGCGATATAAGATAATTCGTGACAGAAGGAAAGGATGCGGCAAGGAAAGATGCAATGGAATAAACCATGTCAAAAGGTGTGTCATGGTGCAATGGTTGGAAAGTGACAGTTCAGAAAGATCGTGGTTACGAGGTTGGGTAGAGTCAGAGGAAGCTGCACATATAAAATAATCTTTGTAATTCGGGCCATTAATGCCTACTGACATGTGTCAAAAGAATAGTAAAGAAAAGTTGCTAAATGTATGAAGTCGGCTGAGAGTTACATGTAAGAGTCTATAAAAGGAGGAACCCAAGATGTATGCAGGTTAGCTCCTGGTTAGTTAGCTCCAGGTCATGTGCTAGCTTCTATAAGTTGGATTTTCTATTAGTTTGATGAGTGTGTTGACTCGTAGAGAGGAGTCGAAGAATATGCAGTTGAGTGTGCAAAAGTGTAGAATAGGTTGAGTCGATCCAGGCTGTGTGCAGATCATTAGCAGAGTCAAGTAGAGAAATAATAATGACAAAATACTAGAGAGCATGAGAGGATAAAGAAGTATGTATAGATAAGGAAGAAATATCTAGAACTGAGTTTGCAGCTTAGTGCATAAACAAAAGGGTGCCATATATTTCTCATTCCAGATGAAGAGCGCCTTTGTGGTTTTTTCCCAGATGGGTTTCCACATTAGATACTGTGTCAAATGTGTGAATGATGAATGCCTTTGAGTCACATATATATGTTGTTGTGAATGATTTTTTATGTATTTTCTTATGAATGAGTTTATATGTATATGTCATTGTTATCATTGAATGTATCTATTATGCATCGAGTTTATTGTTATAATACCTGTCGAAGGATTAGTTGTGTCGTAACATAACCATGCATAATAAGTATAAATACCCCACCCACCAGCTTTGATCGAGCGCCTTGGTGGACTACGTGAAATCCCCCACCCAACTACGGAAACTTGGTTCCAGAATTTACCCATAGAAAGATATATTGGATGAGACCGCATCTGTGTTGCAGGTGCTATCTACTGATCCTTTCTATGTCGGTTCGATATATTGGGCTTTGTTGTGCACAAAGGAGGAACTAGGCCTGGGTTGAAGAGAAGTCAACACCAACAATTGGTTCCGTTTCCGAGACTGTGAATCATTTTGGTGAGGGATATGTTATGGCATCCGACGAAGGATGAAATCCAAGACTGGGTGGATTTCAAAGAATTTGAGTTTGCACAAGAAGAGAGTAAAGGATCTCGATTGAATCCAAAAGAGTGGTTGGGCTGATATATTTACACAAATATTCACAAGATTTTCTTTTCCGAATTTCCTATTGTGTTTCATGAGTGGTTATCGAAATTGGAAACCCAACAAAGAAATTTTCAAGGAGGAGAACTAACAGAGTGGATTCCTTAGCTGATTTGATGACAGCAAAGTGTTAGAAACCCTGTGTCAAGGGCTGTTGATTTTTGGGTATATAACATTTTGCAAGGATATATTGCTGAGTTTTCCATGGAAACAATAAACTCATATAGTGAGTCAAAAAGGAAATTTTTTCCAAGGATCCCACAGAAGATGCTTGTCATCCTTGAAAATTTGGATAAATATGCTCGTATGCGAAAAAGGAATCCTAAGAATGTGACAATTCATAACTGTGTGAATAAGGGTGGATATGTCGCAATAGAACTGTGTGAAAAATGGTAAAAACTAAGTTGAGATGTTTCCTGGTGATAGTGGAATTGAACTAGAGGCTGGATAATTGAGAAGTGGAAGAATATTTCAGTCAAGAAAAAGAAGAAACACTGTCACAGGAAGAGGAAGTTGCAGTACGACTAGAAGAGAAAACTACGAGATTACGTCGCACATGGACGAAGGTTCTTGCGACAAAGAAGAAGAATACCAACCAATATTCGAAGGAGAATAATAATCAGAAGTACAACATAATCTACATAACTAGAAGATGAGTACGATACACCTACAACACCGCACACATCACTGGAGGTAATATCTAGAAACTCATCTCCAAATAGAGTTGTCAATACTAGTAATAGTAACGCTACAAATAATGGACAAGGGAGTCCGACTACTCAAAATTTTTTCCCAAGTGTATCAGGAGGCAATGCAATGGCTGGAACTAACATTAAGTTGCTGATATTTAATGGAAATGAGTTGTAAGACCTAGAGTAACATTGGTTTCTTAGTGAAGCCGTATGGACTTTGCGACAAGTCCAAAATGAAGACATAAAGAAGGAAAAAATGGTCACAACTCTGCGAGGTCATGCGCTAGACTGGTACCTGAAGTTTTCTATAGTGCCAGTAGGAGTTGCGTAGAAAATTCTTGACTAGATTTGAGTTGTAATTATATATGAGTTCAGAAATCCGAAATATGAATCACAATGCATTACAGAGATTAAATAAATGAAGCAGTTACCTAAAGAGCCTGTCTAGGACTTTGATAAGAGATTAAAGACATTAATGGCTAAAGTAATCTTCCAAATGTCGAACGTACAACACAAGGAATGGTTCATTGTCACATTGTTGCCGCACATCTGGGTTCCATTGATGCAACCAAATATTGTGTCATAGACGGAAGCTATGGAAATAGCAATGAAGCTAGAATCCTCACCGATTGGAGAAACTAGCACAGGAATGATGCAGATTCAGTCGCAATTGGATGACCTTATGTTGTAATCCTAGGAAATCAAGAAAGGAAAATAGGTTCAATAAGAGCTATGGTGTACAAGATGCATAACAGAAGGACACCATAAAGATAATTATATGACACTCATGAACTATGTCTCAGTAGGAGCGCTAAACCCAATAAACACCCAAGGGATGTCTTGGTGTAGAATATGTTAGACTAGAGGCCATCGGTCAGAAGAATGTTTGTATTTGTAGAAGATTGTAAGTACACCAACTAGCCTGTATTGTAAATTTTGTAAATCTGTAGGACATGATGAGAAATATTGTAGAGAATTCCAACTATTGCAAGAGAAGATGGTGGATACCTACTTGATGAAGAATGCTGAGCATATGCAAGCTGAACGAGTGTAAGCTCAATACTAGCCTGCTAAAAATACACAACACAATTTCAATAAGCACAATATCCTCATCCACAATATCAACAAAATCAGTATCCGCTGCAATAATACCACCCTCAATCTAAGGAGGGTGAAAATTTTCGAGGCAGAGGACAACAACAACAAGAAGGAGGAGGATTTGGTCAAGCAAGAGGCCAAGTCATAGGTTATAAATGTGCTCAAACATGACACTTTGCTCGATATTGTGCAAGTCGTGTGAAGACGTGTTCGTATTCTAAAGAATTTGATCATACTATCGAACAATTTCCACAATTGATTGTGAAGTGACAGGCTCTAACTGTGGGAAATCCAAAACCTGTGCATAATACCAATCGGAATCCCACCTAGAACATCCATATCATTTCTTTCGACCCAAGAGAAGAAAACATTTCTTTCGTCATAAGAGGAGGTGCTGCGATTGGAGCAGACCAAAGTGCACACCATGGAAAACCACAGGTGCGACCGACGACACAAAAGAAAGTACCATTCAACTTTCAGAAAGAGAAGAAAGTATTCTTAGACGTCTGGTGGGAATTTTTTGACATAAATCAGGCGTCGACATCTGGATAAGTAAGAGAGATGTCTGAAAGGTTCGATCAAATGCTATGGAAGAAACTAACGAGAAAGGTTAGTAAGGTCAAAGAAAATTTCAGAAGTTTCTTAGCACTAATCCATGATAAATATGATGTTGCATAATTGAAAACACTCATAGAAGAAACTCCATAAGAGTTGCGACCTGGAAGAAGAGTTAACCATGTCGAGAAAATATTCAAAACTTGTCGCGAGTTGCGAATGACTACTTAGATAGGAGACTATGATATGGATTATATCATCTTAGATATGGGCTTTGATGTCCATAAACTAACAAGGCAGACATGGGAAATCATGAACAATCTGCGACTGGATTGATCTCCCATTCAACTAAGGCTAGCAAATTAGTAAAAGGTTCTAACCATTGGTCTACTGAATCAAGTTACTGTTGAGGTAGAAGGCTTGATAACATATGTAGACTTTGAAGTGATTGACATTGTCGATGATACAAACCTATATCCTGCACTTTTGGGATTGATTGGGTGATATATAATCAAACCGTCATCAATTTTAAGTGAAGAATCTTGTCATTTGAAGACTCAGAGATAAGGGTGGTCATGCCAATTGATCCACTCAAAGGATAGAGATATATCGATCCAGTTAACAGTGAAGGGAAATGTGATTACCTAGATCATCTATATAATATCATATCTACAAGATATGACTATATAAATCCAACAACCGATGGAAAGATGAGTTGGCGGAGTGTTAGCTCATGTACATCCGATTTAGGTGAAGCATTAGAAAATTGGCAGAATCGATTACACAAAGTTTCCATGAGAAGATGCACAAGAATTACAAGATCTGTGTGACGAGTAGGAGTTGAGGCAAGAAAACTACCTACATATGATGAATTTCCTAATCTTGAGTCGTTTCAAAAATAATTTGAAGCAAAATTTAAAGAATCGCAATGATTGTCCACCTTGGACTTTGTGCTGAAATCTATGCCCGCTAGATGGTGGGGTACACATAAAAAATCTATCTCTGAATGGACGCACTATAGATGATTGCTAGAGATCATATTTGGAAAAGAGATCAGTTATACTTGTTGCAAGTATACCGGATTGAAAATCATGTCTAACATATTGAGCATTGTCGCATGACATGGTAGGAATATCCATGACAAGAATGGGGTCATTAATTCATACATACATTGGACATGATAACAAGGAATTGGTATACATCTATTGAACTGTGAGGAGGAACTCTTGAGTGGGGAGAAATAGCCACTAGTTTCACACATACATTCGAGTTCACAGATGATCATCAAACAATCGATGTTGCATTGCAAGTAATGAAAAAGAAGATATTCGAAGAAATCCCTGTCGCAACAACAAATTTCCATCAATGCAACACGACAATCCACCATTGGATGGAATGCTACAATGTGATGGTAGAAACAGATCATGATGACTCATTCAACATAAACATACCCGAGTTGGAAGAAATGCATGCACTAGAGGGATTTGGTATTTCTAGCGGCTAATTCCTGGGTCCAATCAAAATCAAGAAAGTTAATATTGGCTCGCCTAAAAATCCAAAATTTTCCAATATTGGAGATTATTGGGATGAAGATACTGTAGCAAAGATCACTGATTTATTGCATGTGTTTTTGGATATCTTCCCTACCAGATTTTCAAAAATGAAGGGAATAGTCGGAGATCTCGGCGAAATGAAAATACCTTTGAGGCCCAATGCAAAATCGGTCAAGCAATGACCATATCGATTGAATCCACGATACAAGGAAAAGGTCAAGGATGAATTGGATCAAATGATAGAGGCATGTGTTATAGAAATTGTTGAGGAATCATAATGGATTAATCTGATAATATTCTAGGACAAAAATACCTCAGGGGAAGTAAGAATTTGTGTCGACTTAAGAAAGTTGAATGATGCTTGCTTACATGCCCTGTTTCTGACTCCATTTACAGATGAAGTACTGGAGAGTGTCAGAGGGAAGGAAATGTGCTCGTTCATAGATGGATTTTTTGGTTATCATCATATTAGGATTGCAAAGGAATAACACCACAAGACTACCTTTGCGATGGAGTGGGGATGTTTACAATATATGGTAATACCCTTTGGACTTAAGAATGCTTTTGCGATTTTTTCCAAAATTGTAGTAGCTACCTTTAAATATTTCATACACAAATTTATTGAATTCTATTTCAATGATTGAACAATATTTGGGCTCATAAAATACCATATTGATATCCTTAGAATGATGTTGGAACATTGTCTCCAGTATCAAATTTCACTAAATTTAAAGAAATGTATCTTTTGCGCCCCGTTTGGGGCTCTGTTGAGCCATGTGGTCTGTCGCGATGGAATTTTGGTTGACCCGACCAAAATTCCAATCATTCTTGACCTACCACCACCTACTACAATTATATAATTGAGAGCAACACTGGGATGCATTAGATACCACATAAAATTTATCAAAGGATATGCGTAGGTGACTCCTTTGATGGAAAATATTTTGAAAAAATATGCTAAGTTTTAATGGATAGAGAGTTGCCAAGAAAGTCTAGACAAATTGAAAAACAAGATGGATATTGCGCCAATACTTGTATTTGCAGACTAGGAAATGTAGTTTCATGTTCACGTCGATGCATCATCTGTCTTGCTCAGCATGGTACTGATGCATACCGGTGAAGGATCGATCGATCATCCCATTGAATTCACTAGCAGGAAGTTATTGACTGTAGAGAAAAATTATAGCATGACCGAAAGAGAAGTTTTAGCGATGGTATATGCGCTGCAGAAATTCAGACATTATTTTCTAGGTGGACATTTTAAGATGTACAATGACCATTATGCATTAAAATAATTGGTCAATAAGCCAATTTTGGGGGGAAACATCTACTTCTGGCTTCTCCTCTTCTAGGAATTTGATTTGAAGTAATTGTTAAACCTGGTTGATTGAATTTGGAACCATACCATATTTCAAGGATAGAAAGTGGTGAAGAGCCTAGTAACCTAGACGATAATCTCCCTGATGTGCAACTGTTTGTGATAACCATGTTTGACGATCATTATATAGATATCATACAATTCTTGAGTATGAGATATATGCCAGCTGAATTCACCATTGCAAAGAAGAAACAATTGGTTGTGTGATATGCGGATTTCGAGTTGATCGTTGGACATTGTATAAAATGGGTCATGATGAGATTCTTTGTCGCTACATTTTGGAGCATAACCGACCATTGATATTAAACGAAGCACATGATGATGTTGTAGGAGGCCACTACACAGGAAAATTTACGGTGCACAATATTTTGCAAGCAAGATTATGGTGGCCTGCCATGCATGCAGATTCCTGGGATCATTGTCGCAGCTGTGATGTTTTCCAAAGGACTGGAAAGTTGTTGCGACACGACAAAATTCCATTAGTGCCTTAAATAACTTCGTAGGAATTTAATAAATGGGAAATTGATTTTGTGGGTCCTATCAGTCTGAAAGGAAAGCGCACTAGTGCACGCTATATTAGTAATGCGACTGATTACCTAACCACATGGGCCGAAGAAGAACTATTAAAGGATTGTACTGATGCGACCGCGACGAATTTTTTATTTGAGAATGTTGTGACACAATTTGGATGCCCAAATATTTTGATAAGTGGTCAAGGTACACACTTTTTCAACGAGTTGTTTGCATAATTCACAGAGGAATTCCAGATTCAACATATAAGGACAACACCTTATCACCCTCAAGCAAATGGAGTTGTCAAAGTATTTAACAAAAATTTGGAAAACACATTGACAAAGAACTATAATTCCCAAAGAGATGACTGGGATTAAAAATTTCAACAGTATTATGGGCATATCACACGACTTGTAAGAAGTTGACAGGACAAACTCCATTTCCTTTGGTGTATGGATAGGAAGATGTGATTCCTATGGAGTATATTGTCTTGAGCTTCAGATTAAAGAAAAAAAAGAAAAAAAAAAAGAAAGAGGGGATTTTTTGTTGTTGTTGCAGACTACTAGTCTGCTGCAGTAAGAAGCAAAGTCTTGCAGCCTCGGTGTTTGGAGAAGACTAGAAATTCAGGGTGAAGACACTTACTGTATCATAATAAAGGGACTATGTCACAAGGATAAAACATGTTGTAAGGAGTGTGAAACTATCACAAGAAATACAAGAATCATAGATATTACAGTTGGATGTCATTAATTTGAAAATTCTGAGAGATCTTAGCGGCGTGGTTTTCGTTCATGTCCATATTTATGGAATAACTACCACTTGATGTGACAATTACTCGTTGGCATGCATATAAGTTTCCTTAATTATTTGGATGATCCACCCATGCGACCAAAAAGGACAGATTCCTTTCTATTGATTTCCCGTGCGTGTGAAGAACGACCATGGAAAATTGTTTCTTGCTATCAAACTTCACGCCCAAGTTCATTTCATTCTATTTGCAATCGAGAAGAGAGATAGTTTTTTGCAACTTCAAGAGCCGAAGCAAATTGTTCAGACCATGGTCATTTCGATCTCTAGTGCTAGTACAACTGTTCAATCCAAAGTTGAAACTGCATCACCTACAATAATCATGGAAGATACTACATCATATGTCTTACCACAGGAGAATGATACTCCAGTTTCTCAACAAGTTCCAGTCAGGCCATCAAGAATATCAATTGCAGACCTACTAGGTCCATCAGGAATTTCATGGGGAAAGCACATAGAAAATAGAAAGCAAAAAGGAAAAGAAACAACACCACCAACATCGCCACCAATACATGAGGACAACGAAGACTCCAAAACCACAAATTTGTGGCCACCATATATCCCACCAAGACATGTAGATGCACCAAAGGTCAAAATTCAAACCAAGTCATGAGCCACGTTAGTAGCACCCACAGTTCCAGAAGGAGTTAAGGTGTTGAAGAACATTATTCCGAACCTACAAAAGTTATCCTTTACTAACCGCGATACAAAGAAACACAAATATTTGGACGTGAATAATTATATGCTACTGTAAAGGACAGACCAGATTCACCAAAGCACTTGGTTCCAATGGAATGGGTGAGCGGATTGGACCAGTCCGGACTGTTTTCCTTACTATGCATGCCACACTTCGGCTGAAGCACAGTAGTAAATAACTTTGTGCGACAATTGTTAGTATCATTTCATGGAGGATACCTTTGTCTAGACAAAGTACACTGTATGGATTTCTAGCTCATCACAACAATCACATGCCTCTCGCTGGAAGGTATATATCCAATGCCATATCTACGAAAATACTAGGACATAGTGATGACAACAAGGGTTAAGGACAAGTATGACTTGACTAGGGACAACAAAGGGTTCCTAATCTCTTCCATTAATGACTTTATCATTCAGTTTGTTGCAAAGGTATTGTCTTGTAAAATGTTGCACAAGATGCAACTGACCTAGTGTACTGTGGGTGTTGTTGTGCTAGATGAACTCAGTGTGGAGGGAGTTCAAATTAATTTGTTGCAATTCCTGTTGAATGAATTGATATAAGACGTAGCCAAGTCGTATGAAGATGGTAAGACTTTCCACTATTCCTGGTTGTTGATTTTGATTTCATTTATTGTCTGGTCCAACCCACCAAACAACCAATCGGTAGATCTTCCAGTTCGTTGCAGAGGAGCCAGATACCAGAATCTCTGGTTCACAAAGGATAACAAGAAAAGACAATGAGATAATAATATTGAGGTTTTTATGCATGGAGAGGCCCTGGGGCATTAGGCGAGGAAGAAGACAAGACTTGCAGATGACATTGTTAAGCGGTTTTGCCAAATTATTAAGTTTTAGATCGACCCACATTATGTTCTGATATAACTGCGACAAGACCCACAACACCAATGGTTGGTGACACCGTTCTTATTGACTAAAGAAGAAGTGAAATCCATTGTCCAAGAATGACCAAAGTAATGGCGTTTTCCTGTTCCATACGACCAAATAGTTTATGAATACCTAGACCAGGAAAACTGACTATTGCAACAACAAAAAGATCAAGAAGAGGACCCACAAATAGATTCAAAAAATATAGATTCAACCCATAGTGGATTGAGCTCAACTCCCAAATATCTAGCCGTGGGAGACAAGAGGAAACAAGAAGAAACAGAGCAGGGGGAGTCTAGAAGAAAGAAAAGAAAGGATGAAAATATTTCCAATACCGTCAACATTTATGGGGAAGAATTTACGATGTTAATTGAAGCACTGGAAAAGGTCACACCGATAAGTTTTCAGAATATAGATAAGTGATAGAAATAGCTAACAAGCGGTATTATTGATATGTTGAAAGTACTCTTCACAACTATTGAAGAGGTTAAAACTGCAGTAGATTATATTCCTTAGAGAACTGAGTCACAAGATGTACTTGGCCCTTCCAAAGAGCAGCAACCTGAGATGCCAATGTCAGTTCCACCAATCATAGTGCAAGTGTCAGGAGAAGTACTTGATCTGGGAACACCATAATTTAATGATGTGGCCAAAATTATAGGGCGGATAACAATAGAATTTTTGTAGATGTGTATGACTGAGGTATATGCAATACAAAATTCCATCGTAGCATAAATGAAAGTAAGAGAAGGTTCGTTGATTAAGCAGGTGAAGATAGAAAACACAAGTGTTAATAAAATGAAGATAACAATGTGAAATATGGATAAAAAAAAACGTGGGAAGAACACGTGTTTGCGAAAGCCAAGGTCATTTCAATTGGAGAGATAGCAGATGACCTTCGCAAAAAGGTCATAGAACTCGAAGCACAGATAAAACCAGGCACACCCCCAGAGGTGTTGGAGGAGAGACGACAAGAAGCAACCAAAGCTTTGAAGAATATAGAAGAGGCAAAATAATTATGTGCTAAGGATGTCGACCAAGTGTCTAAGGATTGGGAAGCATTGGTAGATGACGCAAAATTAGAGAAACTCGCAGAGGAGATGCGCATAGTTGAGGAAAATATGAACCAAATGAAAAATGTGATGAAAAAGCTGTGCTTAGCAGGAAAAAGTGCTAAGGATACATAAATGAAGAAATTGCAGCAACAAGTTAAAGTGTTGCACAAACAACAACAAGAAAGAAATGAAAAAGTCACAGAATTACAGGAGTTATTCAGCCTGTACATCAGAAGGTGCACCAATTCGCAGAATCAACATAAAAGGTAACAACAGAACCTTTTTGTTATAACCTTGTAGATAAGTAGAATAAAATAGAGGAAGATGTGCGAGAGGAGGTAGATAAAGTAGTGAAAATCTTGCAAGATTTTCAATGTAAAGTCGACACAAGTCAAGAAATGGAAGAATAGGTTCATGTGGTTCGAGACGAGGCACATGTGAGTGTTGGGGGCCTGTTGGGCCTAGGGAAAGATAGTTAGAATTCGGTTAGAATTCTTCCCAAGTATGAATAGAGTCTGGTCATAAGAAGGAAAAGGAGTTGTGACAGAAGTAATCACATAAGGAAGGACAAGGTAGAAGAATGAGTAAGGGAGAAATATGCGACTAAGGAGGAACATAAGCAAACAGAGAAGAAAGAGCTAAGGAAAGAAGCAATCGAAGAGGAAGATGTGACAACAGAAGAAGAGATGAAGATAAGAGGGAGATTGCATTAGCTGGATTTATTCTTGATTTTTCGAGCCACAAATTAGGGCTCATCATCAGGAGAAAGTATATCGAGGTTATTTCAGGTACGAAAAATAACACATTAATAAGTGTAAGATCATATCTTTAATTAATTTTTTTTTAGTTTATAACCGACAGCTCTAAATATTAGACCTAACATTTTTATTAAAGTTTTAGGTTTTAACATAAAGATAATATTACAATTATTAAATTGATAATTAATAAATCCTACATATTATTAAAGTTATTAAATTGATAATTAATATTTAATAAAAATGATAAAAATTATTAATTTAATAATTAATTAAGAATTTAATTATTAGAGTCCTTTTTTTTTTATCTGTGTTATTGTTTTTAAGATGGCAAATAATAGGGGGCCAACACTCACTGAGTTTAAGGCCATCATCCCTATTTAGGTTAAAAAGGAAATTTTTCTATCTCTATGGCCTCCCTGATTTTCCTCTTGTAATGTTCCTCTTTAGTGATAATTTTTGTTTCTTCAATGCGTATGTGGTGCTGTGAGTGGTGGGCATATTCAGCTAGAGCTAAGTTTTGATAACGATCGTGCATGATGTCTGCACAATGTTTCTTGAGCCTCACTTGGACGGAGCGTCCAGTTTCCTCAATATATGGAATCTCACATGAGCAGGGAACACTGTAGACACCTTTCTATTTTAATGGTTCTACTGGGTCTTTGGAAAGGATGTGACAAGGAAAGGATGCGATAGGGAAAGGATGCGACTTATTTTAGACACATAAGAAAAGTCGCAACATAAGGAAAGGATGTGACTTCTCTTAGACACATAAGAGAAGTCGCGACAGAAGGAAATGATGCGACTTCTCTTAGACATATAAGAGAAGTCACGACAGAAGGAAAGGATGCGAAAAGGAAAGATGCGATAGAATAAACCATGTTAGAAGGCGTGTAGTGGTGCAACGACTGGAAAGTGACAATTCAGAAATATCACGGGTACGAGGTTGGCTAGAGTCGGTGGAAACCACATGTATGAAATCATATTTGTAATTCAGGCCATTCGTGCCTACTGACATGTGTCGATATAATAATAAAGACAACATGTTGGGTAACTATATGAAGTTAGCTAAGAGCAACATGTAAGAGTTTATAAAAGGAGGAACCCAAGCTATATATGGGTTAGCTCCTGGTCATAGTAGATCCAGGTCATGTGTTAGCTTCTATAAGTTGGGTTGTCTGTTAGTTTTCTAAATGTGTTGACAACAGAAGAAGAGACGAAGATAAGAGGAAGACTGCATTAGCTAGATTTATTCTCAACGTTTTGAGCCACAAAGTAGGGCTCATCATCAGGAGAAAGTATCTCAAGGTTATTTCAGGTACGGAAAATAACACATTAATAAGTGTAAGATCATATTTTTAATTAATTTTTTTTAGTTTATAGCCAACAAATCTAAATATTAGACCTAACATTTTTATTAAAGTTTTAGGTTTTAACATAAAGATAATATTAAAATTATTAAATTGATAATTAATAAATCCTACATATTATTAAAGTTATTAAATTGATAATTAATATTTAATAAAAATGATTAAAATAACTAATTTAATAATTAATTAAGAATTTAATTATTAGAGTCCTTGTTTTTTATGTGTGTTATTTTTTTGAAGATGGCGGATAATAGGGAGCCAACACTCATTGAGTTTAAGGCCATCATCCCTATTTGGGTTTAATGGAAATTTTTCCATCTCTATGGCCTCCTTGATTTTCCTCTTGTAATGTTCCTATCTAGTGATAAGTTTTGTTTCTTCAATGCGTATGTGGTGGCGTGATTGGTGGGCATGTTCAGCTAGAACCGAGTTTTGATAATGATCGTGCATAATGTCTGCATAATGTTCCTTGATCCTCACTTGGGCGGAGCGTCCAATTTCCCCAATATATGGAATCTCACATGAGCAGGGAACACTGTAGACACCTTTCTATTTTAATGGTTCTACTGGGTCTTTGGAAAGGATGCGACAAGGAAAGGATGCGACAGGGAAAGGATGCGATAAGGAAAGGATGCGACTTCTTTTAGACACATAAGAAAAGTTGTGACAGAAGGAAAGGGAGTGAATTCTCTTAGACACATAAGAGAAGTCGCAACAAAAGGAAATGATGCGACTTATCTTAGACACATAAGAGAATTCGCAATAGAAGGAAAGATGTGATAGAATAAACCATGTTAGAAGGCGTGCAATAGCACAACGGCTGGAAAGTGACAATTCCAAGATATCATGGGTACGAGGTTGCCTAGAGTCGGTGGAAACCGCATGTATGAAAGCATATTTGTAATTCGGGCCATTCGTGCCTATTGACATGTGTCGATATAATAAGAAAGACAACATGTTGGGTAAATGTATGAAGTCAGCTGAGAGCAACATGTAAGAGTCTATAAAAGGAGGAACCCAAGCTGTATATGGGTTATCTCCTGGTCATAGTATATCTAGGTCATGTGTTAGCTTCTATAAGTTGGGTTGTCTGTTAGTTTTCTAAATGTGTTGACAATAGAAGAAGAGACGAAGATAAGAGGAAGACTGCATTAGCTAGATTTATTCTAGACATTTCGATCCACAAAGTAGGGCTCATCATTAGGAGAAAGTATCTTGAGGTTATTTCAGGTATGAAAAATAACACATTAATAAGTGTAAGATCATATTTTTAATTATTATTTTTTTAGTTTATTGCCGACAGCTCTAAATATTAGACCTAAGGCCAAAACTCATTGAGTTAAGGCCATCATCCCTATTTAGGTTTAATGGAAATTTTTCTATCTCTATGGCCTCCTTGATTTTCCTCTTGTAATGTTCCTCTCTAGTGATAAGTTTTGTTTCTTCAATGCGTATGTGGTGGTGTGAGTGGTGGGAAAGTTCAACTAGAGTTGAGTTTTGATAACGATTGTGCATGATGTCTGCACAATGTTCCTTGAGCCTCACTTGGATGGAGTGTCCAGTTTCCCCAATATATGGAATCTCACATGAGCAGGGAACACTGTAGACACCTTTCTATTTTAATGGTTCTACTGGGTCTTTGGAAAGGATGCGACAAGGAAAGAATGCGACAGGGAAAGGATGCGATAAGGAAAGGATACGACTTCTTTTAGACACATACGAAAAGTCGCGACAGAAGGAAAGGATGTGACTTCTCTTAGACACATAAGAGAAGTCACGACAGAAGGAAATGATGCGACTTCTCTTAGACACATAAGAGAAGTCACGACAGAAGGAAATGCCATGAATTCTCTTAGACACATAAGAGAAGTCACGATAGAAGGAAATGATGCGATAGAATAAACCATCTCAGAAGGTGTGCAGTGGCGCAACGACTAGAAAGTGACAATTCAGAAATATCATGGGTACGAGGTTGGCTAGAGTCGGTGGAAACTGCATGTATGAAAGCATATTTGTAATTCGGGCCATTCGTGCCTACTGACATGTGTCGACATAATAAGAAAGACACCATGTTGGGTAACTGTATGAATTCAGCTAAGAGCAACATGTAAGAGTCTATAAAAGGAGGAACCCAAGCTGTATATGGGTTAGCTCCTGGTCATAGTAGATCTAGGTCATGTGTTAGCTTCTATAAGTTGGGTTGTCTGTTAGTTTTCTAAATGTGTTGAGTCATAGAAAGGAGTCGAAGAACATGCAGTTGAGTGCACAAAAGTGTAGAAGAGGTTGAGTTGATCCAGGTTGTGTGTGGATCATCAGTAGAGTCAAGTAGAGAAAGAATAGTGACAAAAGACCAGAGAGCATGAGAAGAGAAATAAGTCTGTATAGATAAAGAAGAAAGATCTAGAACAGAGTCTGTAACTTAGTGCACAGACAAAAGGGTCCCATATATTTCTCATGCTAGATGAAGAGCCCCTTTGTGGTTTTTACCCGGATGGGTTTCCACATTAGATACTATGTCAAATGTGTGAATGATGAATGTGTCAGAGTCACATATATATGTTGTTGTGAACGAGTGTTAATATATTTTCTTACGAACAAGTTTATATGTATCTTTTGCACTGTTATCGTTGAATGTATCTATGCCACATCAAGTTTATTGTTATAATACCTGTCGAAGGATGAGTTTTGCCAAATATTAACCATGCATAATAAGTATATATACCCCACCCACCAGCTTCGGTTGAGTGCCTTGGTGGACTACAAAGGGACGCAGCATACCCCACCCAACTGTGAAAACTTGGTTTTGGAAGTTACCCATAGAAATATATCTCATGTGATACTGCATATGCATTGCAGGTGTTGTTGACTGAGCCTTTCTCTGTCAGGCCAATATCTTGGGCTTTGTTGCATGAAAAGGAGGAACACAACCTGGGTCAAAGAGAAGTAAATGCCAACAGTGATGTCCTAAAGAAAGGAAACCCTAAGAAATAGTTGCATACTTGTGCTTCTTCAGTCCCATGGAAATTATTTAGTCTATGTGGAAAAAACAATGTTTCACTAGTCCAAATGGTATGGATCTAGAACAAAGGAATCAAAACAATGTATCCTCTCCCTAGACTGCCAAAAAGCTTGAATGTCAATCTTTCTTACCTCATGATAAAAGTGACCCTTGTCTCCTGAATTCCTTTACAATCAACTGTACTTGCAAAATAATGACCAAGAAAAGATATAAGAGGTGAAAGAAACAAGATAATTTAACATTCTATGCTAATGATCAAGGAGAAAAGCAATGGATCGCTCACATTAACAAAAAATATTCATGGGAAAGGGAAACACATTTGTATTTATAGAAAAGGAGAATAAAAATAAAACCAATCCTTGATTTTGAGAAGACTTCCCTATGAACACCTTGCCTCTATGCCTCACCTAGCTCCAATGCATCAAAGAGTCTAACACTGTTTGGCCAGCATTTGGGTGCTCTCACTCTCGTCCTTCTCCCTTAACCATGAGGCGTAAGGGTGTATTTAAAGGCCAAAATGGATAGGGTAGGTTGAATATTTTATGGACAATGCCAAGGGATCATTCCATGGATGGAGGAATTCGAGTTCCAAATTTCCAAATTCTTTGGGATGAGGCTCCATGAGGGTTTTTTCTAGAAAATCCTCGACATCTTTTTTTTGTTGTTGCATTTTTGGGAAGAGTAGCGCACTTTGTAAAAGGGAAAGGAGCATTGCTAATGGGTACCACCTATTGTATGAAGTCAATAAGTGGCAGCACCGCACTTTGCAAGTAAGCAAGGTGCATTTCTTACTTGGTAACGCCTCTTATCAATGGGAAAGGAACGATGGTGGCTCAAAATATGGAAAAACACAAGGGAAAAATATTCATTATTTCATTTATACCATTCAAACTCTAAGGGATTGGAGAAAACACTGAGGTACCTATCTCAGAATCAAGATGGTGATGAGATTTAGGTGTAACAAAATGACCCCCAAATTATGAGGCTAGAGGGTAACGATGGGAAAAATACTTTTATAGAACATGTTATGACTTTGAGGCAAGGGTTCAATGATCAGAATTTGTCAACAATCAAGATCATTCTGTGATACTTTAAACTTTGATACATGTCCCAAATGATCCACAACATGGTTTCTAATCAATACAACACAGATCCATGTGAGATACAAAAAGTCATGGCTACTGAAATACAATGTAGATCCATGCAAGAGAGACTCAAATTTGGACATACCTACCGGACACACAATGTAGATCTATGTGATAATGACAAAAATATGAGCATAGCCACGGACATACAAGGTTGATCCATGCAATAAATCATACAAAACACTCCATCACAACCTAGGGGAAGGAAAACATAAGAAATGAATGCTCAATGAACACCCAGGGTATTCATCCTATTCTCAAGAAAGTATGATTCTGTCCATGTGAATAGATGTATTGGAGTTGAACATGGTAGAAACCAGTTGATTACTAGTCAATGATGTGAACCGTTATCAAGTGCGAGGGAAATCACCATTAATGTCAATGATTCCCAAGGTACCCTAGTACATTCATCTCAATGTGAATAGATGAAATGATGTCTAACACTTGGTTGAATCTCTTGATCAAAGGGAAATTATGAAATCCTATTGTCGAAAGTGAGGAAACCTTCCATTAAGGCATGTAGATCTCAAGGTACTAACTTGTTTCTAATACTAGTTCCTGGAAAATGTGTTGATGTCGACAAGAATAGTCTCGTCGAAGGAGGGAAATGATGAGTCCCACATCAACGACATGAAACTTGGAACAAAATCGTTGGAAATTGAGTATTATGTAGCCATAGTACTGACTTAAAGGTCACCAACACAATGAAAGGTATGTTTGAATGCAAAGGGTAATCTTGACACATAACTTCCATTTGAACATTGGACATCATGTCTGAAGACTTGGCAATAGTGTCTTGGTGAGGTAGATACCAAGACATAATGCGATGAAGGATGATGCATTCCTTGAAATGGTTCAAAGGAGTGACATGCCTCACGAAAGTGGATTGAGTTGGAGACAAGATCAAAACCCAACTATTTGAATAAAATGTAGACAGGTTCCATGTTCAAAGGTGACTGAAAAGCTGCCATTAACAAAAAAAATTATCTCCTGTTCCCTTAATTTTCCCATCATGATTGATGAGTGCCTCTTTTTTTTTAATGAGCTGTAAAAGGGGGACAAATGCTTGATATAGCCCGTCTTTTAGACGAGTCTAATGTCGTATGTTTCACGATCCTGGGAAAGTATGGGTTCATTCCTATAGAGGGTCTTTCAATGTTTAATTTAATGATTCCAATGAAAGAAAACTCAATGTTGTTCATGTTTAGAGAGCTTAAACGTTACTAAAGAAGAATCCGATTTTTATTTTGTAAGTTTTAGTCTTCAAGGCCCAGAAATGTATACAATAATACCTTGGACAACTCTTATAGTCAATGATTTGGTTAGAGCATACATTTTTCATAAATAGTTTAACCGAATCGAAAAAGGGGTAAACTACCATTGTAAAGACGACCTTTCAAATGCTTTTATGAGTGTGAAAGAGACAAGTGCACTCGACATATTTTTATATTTTGAGAGTCTAAAAAGAGCTTAAATATAACTCTACTGAGGTTCCTTTTTCATAAATAGTTTAACAAGCTTGAAAAAGTGATAAAAGTAGACTCAAAACCTTTGTAATAAGGTTTAACAGCACGACCATGGTTTCAAGAGCACTCAGAATATTTTTTGATTTTGTAGAGAATGAAAAAGGAAAAAATAAAACTCTCTCATAACCAAAAACACTACTTCGTGAATCTTGTAATTCTCGAAAAAAGACCATTAAGCACTAGTTTGACCAAAATTAGGAAATATAGGACCATTATGGGTAAAAATAATAATAAATAACTCAAAAAGTAGATAAATAGGGGTGAATGGTAGAAGTTGTTTACCATTTGTGTTTTTTACCCAATTTGGTGAAAAGAGACCCTTTTGAGGTCGTATTAGGTGCATAGATTATGGGAGATACAGGTGAGTATTCTTCATTTCGTGTAGACTAGGTGAATCATCTACTCCTTGCCTTCATATTAATGGTTTTAGTTTTTGTTTTGAAGACATATTTTAGGATTTTGGGGCCAATCCTTGATGGGATATTTCACCTTCGCAACACCATGCTTTTCCTTTGTGGGAAGAGCAGTGGTGGGATTCCACCATGCATTTCCTTCAAAAAAAGTGTGATGCCACTACTAAGTGGGAAAAAATAGAGTGCGATGGAGAAATCTGGCCCAAAAATATCAATAATGAAGAAAAATGATCATATTTTAAGGTTTGAGAAGGATTGCTAATGGTTTCTAATGCCTCAATTTGGTTGTTCAACATGTTTTGAAGGAAACCATGGTGGTGTGGAAGGAGAGGGAGCATGAAATGGATGACATCCATGGTGCTATTGACCACAATACAATGAGTGCACTTCGAGAGTGTGGACTCTTGAAGTTATTTCAAGTGTAGAGCATGAGGGAACATGTTCGAATATTGGACCAATTGGTTAGGATGTGGAATCTTGAGCAACAATATTTTGAGGTGGGAGACCACATTCTTACCTTGGAGGTGGAGGAAATCTATTTCCTTAATGGATTGTCCAGGAGGGGTGCACCTATCTCATTAGCTGGTTCAATAGGAGGAGACATTACCACAGAGGGTCTTATAGTTCAATATTATACTCATGGGACACATATCATGAGTGGGAAGAATATTCCCATCAAGGATGTAATGTGCATATCTCTCAGGACCATTTTGTTCACCATGTAGAGGGTGGAAGGGAGTCATGAATATCCTAAGGATTCTAGAGTACAAATTATCTATGCTTTAGAAGATATGGCTTCTACAATGTTAAACTGGGCAGAGGGCCTATTGATGGTCCTATAGGACCAAATTACAAAGTGATGAAGAGGTGAACTGAAACAATTTGGATACGAGACTATATTAGTATCTTTCTTTCTGGAGAGGGTCCCACTCTCGAGGCCCTAAGTTTCTATCAACGAGCTCGACATGACGGATCCAAACATGTTGCATTGGGTCGAGGTGATGGCCCACCATGGTGGCAGGGGGCCTACGATCACATAAGGAGCATTATTCTTCTATTGACCGAGGGACCGACTACTGATGGTAGAGTATTACGCTTACATAGGCACAAATTTCAACAAAGATCCTGACTTGTCTCTTCTAGAGGGAGAGTAGTGGGGGAACCTTGGTAAGAAATACAACACTATGCATGCTTTTATGTTTATTTATGATTTTTGTGTGTAGTACTGAGATATTTTTTCTTAATGTGCAGATGTCGTAGCATATAGACCAGTTGGATCCTCACCCATTGATGGGAGAGGGGGAAATAGACTTGTGCATCAGGAGGCTTAAGAGGAGATGCAGTAGGTTGAGGAGAACCTCCAGAGACTTACCATGGACATTCCTAATATATTCATGGATGATATGCCGAGGAGATACCAACCACACACAATTGGTGTTTCTAGACACCTTGGTCACTTACTTCATAGGGTGGTGAGGGCCATCATGGGTTATCATGAGCATCATTAGTGCTAAGTAGGGATGTTCATCGAAATCCATGAGCTTCAGTGTTTTTGTTATCTTTTTATACTGAAAGCTACCATGCTTCAAATTTGGTCTCAGGACCACATTTTTGTACAAACTTTTATATATGATATATAAAAACATCATCTTGTAGCTTACAAGGAAATTTTGAAATGGAATGTAATAACATGAATCTCATTTTTTATACTTCTTATTTTACAAATTTACATGTTATTTTAAAAATCAAAATGTCAAGAATGTTCAATATGCCAATCCAGAATGTAATTTGCAAGAAAATAAACAATTGAATTGAAACATCTTGGGACATGTTGATAGGTTATAGAGTCGAATGAATGTTCAAGGAGACGTACTCTTCAAAATAGACGAAGTAGTATGAGTTTTAGGATGGCATAAACATGATTTAACTGAGAAACCACTAACTAAGAGTCTAGGTAGAAAATCATATGATTGACACCACGAGAGGAATCTTCTGTCAATAATACTATCACTATGTGGTATTCAACAATATTATTCGTAGATGGATCTAGGAAAAGTCCCCTTGAACTAACTAGGTCATGGGATTGGGAATAGAGTACCCAAGCTGCTGAAGCAAGATTCAAGGTATGGTGGCTGGAAAAATCTCCAAATCCATAGAAATAAGTCACCTGTAGAGTCAAGAAATGATAGGGAATAAGCAGTCCTGGATAGGACAAGATTCAAACCACACCAAAATTTAACTATACATAAATGTACAAGGTACCAATGCGAAATTTATTAAGCATAGTACCTCTTCAGGTAAAGCCCATTGTGAGGCTTCTCAAAAGGTACACCATCATATATACTAGTTCATAGCCCCTTTATCCAAGACTTGACTTACGACATAGAAACCATACCACATATACTCGAATTTTCCTTTTCCCAACTTGTCATGTTTCTGATCGTAGGTCAGAACAAGATCGCCTTTATTGAACACTCGATGTTGAACTGAATTATCATATCGTGCCTTAATACGCTTGTTATGTGACTAATTAGAAAGAGAAGTATATCGACGCGTTTCATCAAGGTTAGTGAGATAAATAAAACATTATTCCTTGGTCGAGGTGTTGGGAAAAATTTTGACAGCTAACTTCAAAGATGGGGTCTCACATTCGATAGGTAAAATAATTTCTAGTCTATAAACTAATTGGAAATGTGTAATTATAGTCACTTTTTTTATGGTGGTCCTATATTTCCATAGTGATGAAAATAGAGTCAAGTTCTAGTTTGACTTGTGATCTCCCACCATCTGATGAAGCATATTTTTCAAAACCTTGTTAATGGCTTCAACCTGGCCATTAGCTTATGGATAGTAGGGAGTTGAATTTTCATGGAAAAAATCCAACTTGGCACTTAAATCAGCCATCATTTGATTACAAAAACGAGACCCGTGATCAGTGACTATGGCATGAGGAACCCCAAACTTAGAAATAATGTGGTTAAATAAACATAGGGCGACAATCTTATTTAGGCATTTCCTTAGCCCATTTCATGAAGTAATCAATGGATACAATGACGTAACCATGCCCCCCAGGTTGAGGTAGGCTTACAATGCATACAATCAATCCCCCATTCGGTGAAAGGTCCAACGGTAATGACGAGGTGTAAAGGAGCTAGGTGGGTGCTCTTTTTATGGTAAAAACATTGGCAAGGTGGGAATTTCTTAACATCCTCATGACAATATTTGAAGATCGAAGTCCATAAATAGCCATCGTGAAGCATTTTCTAGAGTATACTCTTAGCAGTAACTCACGATGATATCTGGAAAGGAACACTCGAATGAACATGAGATTCTGTCAGATTACTCCAGTCAAAGGAAATAACTTCATTACTTGGAGAGGGTTTTGTCGAAAGAGACAATCTTGAGTAGAAAAATCAGAACTAACTACGAAAAATTCAACATGTTTCAGTTCACTCTCAACTAGAAGAGAGGGACAAGAAGAATATTGTGTTGAAGCAACTACTTCAATATTAATACTCTCTCAGGAAAGAGTGGGATCAGGTGGATATGAAACAAAATCGACCACTTTAACTTCACTCTCCAAAGGAAGAGTGGAACAAACTATCTGTTCTTCACTCTCTAAAGAAAGAGTGGGATCGATCGAGGATGGAACTGGATCGACCACTTGGTCAACCAATGGGATTTCAAGGGACAACTTACAATAACCTTTTGGAAGCTGTTGCTAAGTAAGAGTAATATATTCCTACAAATGTGAAGCTTCATCCATAAGAGGACAAAGGTAAGTAAGATGCAGGTCCTTAAATAACAAGGATATTTGGCCTTTCGACTCTTAACTATAGAGTTACTGATTGACAAAGTATCATCAGTATGAAGATCATAGACCCATGATATAGGGTGTTGGAAACCTCATACCACACTTCTAAAACCCGAGACAGACCATGACAGTGTTTTAGAAGATGGTCACCCTTGCAAAGTCTACATGGGAATTTAAGTTTATGAGGTTCTCTTATGGGAAATTCAACACTCTCAGCATTGTGATCAGTAGCTGACGGGTTTCCAACATGACGATCATAGGTTGGAGTTGTGAGCTTCTTCTTAGTGTTCTTATTATTAGCCTTCCTTTTCATCTTATTCTTATCTGCCCATTTACTGACATCAGAGTTTTCAACAGGTGAAGAGGAAGAAAGGGAATTTGATCAAGCATTTGAGGAAGAAGGACAAGGATTAACATGAGATCAATGTTCATGTGGTGAAGGACCATGATCCAACAAAAAAGGTTCATTTGGTATAATGGGATTGGAGAATAACCACATGGGTAATCCTATAGTCAATCTGTGAAGACTCAAAGTAGCCATGAAGGGAGGACCAACAACTCCACAAGGAGGAGAAACAAAATACACACCTTGAAAAATGGATCTCTTGACTGGTGGTCCTAGGAGAGTATCCCATATCTAAAATCTCTAAGAATTTTTTAAGTACCACACAAATAAAATACTACTCAAGTCTAAAATCAACAAGAAAACTGTATGAATAGGAGTGGATGAAAAGTTGGGATTCTCATGGGATTGTCAAGGCTTCACAACTCGCTATATATTGTAGGGTCCAACAGTAAAACATGACAAGGAGGATTGGACTATACCCTTTCCTGAATACCTGACTACTTGGACACCACGTGCATAGTAATATCCTCAAGTGTTGTTCTCGGTGTATTGTGATTCCAAGGTGGCCAAAAGGTTAACTCAGTTGGTCATAGGATTCCTAAAGGGGTCTCCCAATATACACTGGGCACAGGGGAGCTCAACTCCATAGTGGTGCTGTTTAATGAGAACTCGCTCGATAGGAGAATTCTGATATACTACTGAGTACATGAAGTACTTTTCTATATTACCAAAGGTACGTAAAAATCCATTCGATATACCAGTTGGTGCGTGGAATAAATACAAGCCCTCGAGATGCAGTGCAGGAAAATAACGATAGATGCCACACTTAAAGATGCTAGAACATGTCTCTAACTTACATGAAGTTACTAAATTATTTTAATCCTAAGATAGCGTTAATTTTATCTTATGCGGTTAAGTGGATGCTTGAGGTGTAGACAAGAAATGCAAAAAGAATGCAAACCCTAGCTACATGACGATGCACATTTCTCCTTCACTGAATACTACCTAAGGTAGGGAAAGAGTTTTGTTTTTAAACCAACACGAACCTGAATAGTAAGGAAAATAAAAACTCCTTCCTAGAGTGCAACAATTCTAACTTTCTGCAATAATAGCCCAAAAAGCGCAATGAAATCAAAGATGCGGTAAATATTAACGATGCATAAAACCAAGTAAAGATTCACTTCAATTTTCAAATGCATATATCAAAATGAAACTTGATAACTAATCTCTTTTCAGATCTATAAACAAAAAATGAGGGAATATACACAACACCCTATTCATTCAGAAATCAAAAGGAAGATGACAAGCATCCAAACAAATCCAAAACACTCAAGAGTTGCTCCAAATCTACCAAAATGCAACCAAAACTCAAATATTGAGGGTGGAGGAAGGGTTTGGAGATCATATCTAACAATTTGAAAAGATTTGGTAATGTGATTAGGGATGGAAAGACTGAACTAACAGGAGGTGGATTGAAATTGCCCTCCACAACCAAGTTACTTACTTGAATAATAAAGCATCCAAAATCAACAAAATCAACTCCAAACATAGACCATGCTGGACCTAGGGGTCCTATGACTATCATATGTAGCCTAGAAACCACAATCCATCAAACCAAAACCCAAAAATGAAGGAAATTTGAGTTGATCTTTGAGTTTTGAAGGGATAACACAACTTACTACACTGCACCAGAGTGCCAGAGAGGGGCTGGTGCACTTAATACATGGGGAAAGAGTGCCACTGGTTCACTTTCTCTTAAGGGAAAGAGTTATAGCACTACAGTGGCGTTCTGTATACACTACCTAGGTGCACTATAGAGCCATAGTGGCTAGATTTCCTAGGGGAGAAGGGATAGAGATCTATTACTAATCCCAAAGAGAGTTAAGGAAGTCTAAGAAACTTTCAAAAGACATAAAATATAGGAGGGTCTCTAGAGGATAGAAAAATGATTGATGAAGAGACAAGAAATCAAATACAAATGAAAACAAATCTATGTTAATCCCCAGTATGGTCACCAAATTTGTTAGAGGATAAATCTACTCAAGCAGAATCAATCCAGATCTCCCTAGTCCAAGTGGATCTAGAAAAAATCAAGTAGAGAATACTAAACAACTTTCCTAGATCAGTCAAGATACATGATGAAGAGATGAGTACCTTTTCTCAGATCTATAAGACTTCCCCTCCTTGTTGGTCCAAGCTCCAGGCCTTCAGATATCCATATGCAAAACCTTATCAAAGATACAAAACAAACAAAGGGTGAAAGCATACATAGATATAAGCTGATCTAAGATAATAGTTAAGGAAGAAATCTATAAACATCATCAATACAACAACATTTATGGAAAGAGCTTGTATTACTGTAATCAAGGAGATACATGGAATTACACAGGGAAATAATATCACAACCTAGCCTTAATGTTGCAATATTCCATCCAACAATCAAAGCTTGATTTTTCCTCCCAAAGGATGATAGGGATCACCTAGAAATTCCAGTAGCATAAGAGTACCATAGTCCTTCCTCCCTTCACAATGGAGAGAGGGTTCAATTTATAAGGCTAAAGGGATAGAGGAGGTTGGATATTAGGAGGAGATGTCTAATCCTCCCACAAGTTTAGGGATCCGAATGCCACCTCACCTAGAAGCTAGGGATGATCCTCCACCTCATACACCTTCAATAAAGGCCTCGAAGCTTCCAATTTTTCCCTCTAAACAGCCTTGGTGCACTTTGTTGTAGGAGACGAAGCACTAGAGAGGGGTTGGCACACCTTTCAAGAGGGGAAAGAGTGTTGGTGGTTCTCCTTGACAAATAAGAAAGAGTGCTAGCAAGGGGATGGTGCACCTGTCCTTAGAAGGAAGAGCATAAACCTTCCTAGAGGGGGAATTAAGGGTAGGAACAACCTCATATTCAATCAACTTTATCTAGGGAAACTTTAGGGATTAGGCACAAGGTTGACACATGGATCAAGATGAAAAGATTTCAGTGTAACAAATTGGTGTGATGATCAAACTACAATCAAGATTTCCAAATATCCTATGTAGAGATAGACGAACAAACACATTGAGATACACATGCACTACATCCAGATCTTGGTGCATGATCAGGTGATAACCTTGTAGTATTACCCATCTGTAGAGCAAACTTCTGATATTTTCACCAAGTGCTTCACAAAGAAGACCTTCACCTATCTAATATCTCTTCTTGGGGTGAGTGATAAATGGTGATGTCTACCATTCACCTTCATATTTTTGGTTCCATGTCCATTTTTAAGAAGCGGTTTTGTTCCGAAGTGGTTTTCCTCTTTTCCTTGTTTTCATGGACAAATAAAATTTTATGTTGTATGAGGTGACTTGAGCCTTTGTTGCCAAGGCCTCCATGATTTTTTTGGTTAATAATTAATAATTATGGCTTAAGGGAGGATGGTAGATATTAATACATCCTTAGTACCATAGTCTTAGACCTTAGACTCTTTCATTTGCTTCCATGTAGTGATTTCTATGGTTAGACTTAGGGAAATTGATCATTTGTGCTCCTAGGTGATCATTCTATGCAATTGATGTGATATAGGTTGATCATTCTAACACCCAGGCACCTGCATTGATTGCATTCAACCAGGAATGTGCTCGCCTTCCTCTTTTTCATGTTTTTTGACTCATTTGAGGCGTTAGTGCTTGGTTTGAGTGGTTTTTAGATTGTTTTGGGAATTTACTGCCCTCCTAGAGCCAATCCACTAAACCATGTGCTTCCACACACTTTCCACACCTCCACACATGTTCCATCATGTCTCAGCCATGCACACACATGCATTCATGATCCTTTGGGATGAGTTGGAGATTCATTGGTCCACCTAGGGGGGTTGAGGGTCAAATCTAGTGATGACACTTATATGCTTTCACATGGCCTCCAAGGCCTCACGAATTTTTCCAAATGTAATATATACTTGTTCTAAACGTAGTTACATGTTGGAAAATTCTAATAATATCCACTATTGACTCCAAGTGTGAATGAAATTTCAGTCTTTTCAGTTAATTTGTGCATGTTTTGCAAACTATAGCGAATAGTGAGAGTTTATTTGGCTTCTAGATCCAATTGTGAATCAATTATCACAACAATCATTCAAAAATTATTCAGCACATTTGTGGGCCAATGTAATTTCCTCATCCGATTAGTAAACAAAACACCTGCTAACCTACTTAATCCCCATAGGTTCGAGCTGGTATTGCATAAGAGGGGATTGACCAAGGACATTTGGTACTTAGAACAACTCAGGAAACACATTCAATACTAAAGTTAGTAGTAGTCTAAAAGAAGCCTTTTCTCTTTAGGCGTAAAAGTCAACATCAAATTAGAATCGCATGCATGCAAAAGTAAAAGCACAAACCCTAAAAGGGACATGCGAACCCTAAAAGCGCATAAGGATCTATTTAAGAAGGATGAGGGAACCTAAAGAGATACCTAGATTGATTATTTATTGATTTGGATATTTGAGCAACAACACAATGTGCAACTACGACAGTTGGGGTTGAGGACGAAGTCTTCAACTAACGAGGGTTCGGCATTGCAATATCTACCCTAGTCTCCTTCAGGATAAACCATCCAGGTTTGTCACCGCATATATTGTATTCATCATTATTCTGTGTTTCAGTGTATGCTAGAATATTATTTGCAGGTTCATCCGTACAATTGGGGGGGATTTAGCTGGAAAACCCCAAGTCATTCACCAGGACTCCAGATCACCATATTTCTTCTACATGTGGCTTGCATCCTCATCGACAGGATCACTCTACTGCTTTGAGTGATTATCAGCCACCGATTTTCTCACCTGGAGAAACTAGCAGTAGAACATAGAAGAGGGAGGGCGTGAACATCAGTCAGGTTAACTAATTCGCTAGGGTACCTGGAGAGGTAAAATATTCTGCATGCTTCGGCCATTCTCTCCGGCATGGGCACATCTACACTCCGACAAATTTGTAGCTTCAACAGACCACCCCTCCACCAAAAAATTCATCTTTAACTGATCTAGATTGCTAGGGGCACTACGATGCAAAAGGGGGTTATTACTCATCAACTCGAATTATCTTACATGCATATTTTCTCAGGAGCATCTTCAGCCAGATTATCAGTGGTAAGTGTTACAATATTTCCTACAAACCCTAACCCTAAATTCAACTATAATTTAGGGCAATTTTTCATGGCAGTTTTGCATGCCCCACTATTTAGAAATTTTGCATAGAATTAGAAAATATCAGTATTTGGGATATTATAGTGGTATTATAGCATGTTCCTTGCCAGCTGTGGGATTGAACATGAGAAGTAGATGAATACAGGAGAGGACACTTTTGTAGCCTATAGGAAAAGAAGGAGTAGGTAAACAGAGGACTTTAATGATATCCAACTAGAAGATACCAACTCAGACATGGACTCAACAGGTATACACTCTGATAGGGGAAAATGAACTGGAGAAGATGAGGACAGAATGGAGTTTCACAACCTAGTAAGCGCATTGCAAGACTTTGCCAAAGGGAAAAAGGATGTACTTAATGCAATCAATAGATTATCATTGAAACCAAAACCAGGTAATAGTAGGACACCTCTCTCACCTATAGATAGAGGGTCTACAAGCAGTAGTGGGAAAAATGCATACACCAATATGTAGAACACACCCCACATATATAACAGACCTTCCAAGAAGCCTACTATGCCTCACTTCTTGGCAGATGCAGTAGTAATTCTAGTAATGCAGGTAGAGCCTAGCGAACCCTTTGGGGCTTATTTGCAGGAATACAGGGACTTAGGGGATGAGTTTCATGCAACCATGTATTTTTTGTATTTTTGCAACATGAAGAGGGGAACATGCCCAAGAATTTCAACAAGGGATTCAATCATAACTATGAGTTGCAGAAAAACTTGGGCAGGTTGACCATCCCAAACTTTGATGGGACTCGCGGAGGTTTAGCGAGGATATGGGTTCAGAAGTTGGATGCCTATTTCCAACTCAATCCCATTACAGAGATAGATGTCATTAAATTGGCTACACTCCACCTGGACGGAGAGGCTCACAAGTGGTGGTACCATGGATTAGTGACATTAGGTCACAACACCATCCACTCCTATAGTGAGTTCACTCAGAAACTCATGGAGAGTTTCAACAAGAAAGATCCAGAGATACATTTCAGAGAGTTGGATCAACTCAAACAGACAGGTAGCGCCAAATCCTTCATCCCAGAATTCCAGAGGATAGCGGTCAAGGTAACAGATGTGTCCAAGAGCAGGTTGACAATGTTGTTTATTGAGGCCCTAACAAAGCCACTACGGGGATGGGTGAAAGCCTACAAACCCCCCACTCTACAAGATGCCATTAGCCGAGCCATAGATCTCCAAGACTCAGTCCTGAAGAACAGGTTCCCTCTCAAAACCAACTTTCCAGTTAGGGACAAGGGCAAGAAACCTTTCTAGCAGGATTTTCCAAAGAAAACATGGTTAGACGAGGACACCAGGAAAGACTTGAGATGAAATAAATTATGTTTTACTTGTTAGGAACCATGGGTTCTAGGACACAGGTGCGCAGGAAATCCCAAGGCTCACTACATCGAAGTATATTCGGACAGTGACGGGGAGGACTATGAGCAGGAGGCGACAGAATAATTACGGACAATAGAGGAAGAGTCACTCCAGGGTGATACACCAGAGGGAGTTATTTCTATGTTATCTGGAGTACATAGAGTCCATACTCTTAGGGTTAGAGGAGTAGTACATAGCCACATAGTGGGAGTATTGATTGATGGGGGAGCAACCCATAATTTCATTGATTTCACTTGGGTAGCCAAGAGGGGTATTCTGACAGAGAAGTTTGAGGGATTTACTGTAGCTGTAGCCGGAAACTCTAGCATGGACTGCAAGTATTAGATTCCAAAACTGAAGGTCACACTAGGAAACTACCGGATGACATATTCATTTTATGTAGTATATGTGGCAGATACACATGTAGTATTAGGTGTTCAATGGATTTATTCAATAGGGAAATATACTACAAACGACCGATCAATGGAAATGGAATTCTAGGGGTAGATGTAAAATGGGTAGTTTTGAGGGGCATGAACACTTATCCCTCAAAATCAGTCTCTTCATAGAGAATGGAGGCAGTGCTTAGATAGGATCACATACAATGGGCTACAGAATGTTTTGTCACCTTTAGGAAACCTCCAGAGAACAACACACAACACCTAGATGATATTCAGGCTTTATTACAGAAATACGAAAAGGTATTTCGAGACCTTCTAGCAGGTAGACTGCCAGACAGGGGCTTTGAGCACATCATTGAGATAGAGGAGGGGACACAGGTAGTCATCACCACTCCTTATCGACATCCCAAAATATATAAGGATGAGATCGAGAAGATGATCAAGGAATCACTACAGCTTGGATACATTTGGCCCAGCTCTAGCCCCTTTGCATCATTAGTGGTCTTAGTCAAGAAGAGGGATGGAACACTGTGAATGTGCATTGATTACAGAGAACTCAACAAAAATGACATTAAAAAAAGGTATCCCATCCCTAGGATTGATGAACTCATGGATGAGGTGCAGGGAGCCAAATACTTTTCAAATATTTTTATTCAATTAGGGTACCATCAGATCCAAGTAAGGGATTAAGACATTTCTAAAACAACTTTTCGTTGTCACTATGGTCACTATGAATTCATGGTCATGCCTTTTTGAGTTACCAATGCTCCAACTACTTTTCAGTCATGCATGAACCATAATTTCAGAGCTTAGTTTTGTAAGTTTTTGCTAGTATTCTTTGATGACATCTTGATTTACAACAAAACATGGGAGGAACATCTGAAACATTTGGACAAAGTATTGATCATTCTATAAGAACACTCGCTTTACGTGAGGATTTCCAAGTGTGAATTTGGCATGAAGGAAATGTTGTATCTAGGGCACATAATCAGTTTAGAAGGGGTACAGGTTGATATGGAGAAAATTCGAGCTATCAGGGATTGGCCCACACTAAAAACAATCATAGAATTGAGAGGATTCTTAGGCATTTGCACATATTACCGGAAGTATGTTAAGGGGTTCTCCCAATTTGCCGCACCCCTCACAGATCTCACAAAGAAGGGAGCCTTCACCTGGACAGAATTAGCAGAGAAAAATTTTGAGGATATGAAAGTCATCATGAGTTCTTTCCCGGTTTTAGCATTACCAGACTTCTCACAACCATTTGTAGTAGAATGTGATGCCTCAGAGGAAGGGCTAGGAGCAGGATTGATGCAAAACCATCACCCCATTGCATTTGAGAGTAGGAAACTGAAGAACTATGAGCACCACTAGTCCATATATGACAAGGAGATGAAATCCATCTTACATGCTATCACTAAATTTAGACAGTACCTGGTGGGTAGCAAGTTCAAAATCAAGATAGATCATAACAGCCTCAAGTACTTCTTGGAGCAGAAGGAGCTGAATGAGCGCCAATAGAAATGGGTCAGCAAAGTGCAAGCCTACTATTTTGAGATAAAGTATGTGAAGAGTAAGAACAATATAGTAGCTAATGCATTATCCAGACAACCCGCTTCATTATCTCTCATGATTATATCTATAGATTGGAGATCTCTTCTCTTAGTAGTCTACTCCAAAAATAATTTCGCTTGTGAATTATTGGATGGGTAGGTTCAAGATGACATGTACAAAATTATCGATGACATCATTTATTACAAAATCAGGATATACGTCGTCCCATAATCAACTTTAAGAAAGAAAATCATACAGGCGTCACATGACTCTCCACTACTAGGACATCAGGGTTTCTTGAAGACCTATAGGAAGATCCAAGAGAGGTTCTCATGGAAGGGCCTCAAGGGGGAGGTTATGTAGCATGTGTGGGAATGCAACATTTGTTAGCAGAACAAGATTGAGCACATCCATCCAACAGGGTTGCTTCAACCACTACCAATTCCAGAACAGAAGTGGGAAAATATATCCATGGACTTCATTATAGGGTTTCCCAAGGTCCAAGGGAGAGATTGCTTATATGTCGTGGTTGATCGACTGACCAAATTCACCCATTTCTTTTCTATATCATCCCATTACTCCACAGCCTAGGTAGCCGAGTTATTTTTTAGAGAGGTATTCAGGTTACACAGGTTACCCAAGACCATTGTTACTAATCGGGACAGTAGATTCACCGGTTCTTTTTGGCAGGACCTATTCAGGTTAGTGGGAACCGAGCTTGCTACTAGCACGATTTATCATCCCTAGAGTGATGGACAAACCGAGATTGTCAACATGTGGATTGAAGGGTATATGAGGAACTATGTAACAGGGCAGCAATGAACCTAGATTAAATGGCTACACTTAGGGGAATACTGCTACAATACTACCTACCACCTATCTATTAGGATGACACCTTTTAAGGCATTATATGGCTATGAGGCCTTGGACTTTACAGATTTAGAATTTGGAGACAACAGGGATCCTAAGGCAAAGGATTAGGTACAGGACAGTTAGGATATCCTTAAAATCCTGAAAGAGAACTTATAGACAACCCAGAATTAGCAGAAGTTGTATGCAGACAGACACAGGGTTTAGTAGAGATTTGAAGTAGGAGATCTGGTATACTTACGGCTCAAACCCTACAGACAATCTTCACTTAAGAAGAAAGAAGCAGAAAAGTTAAAACTACGCTTCTACGGACCCTACAGAATAATCACAAAGGTGGGAGAGGTGGCGTATGAACTAGAAATACTATAGGAGAGAAAAATTCACAATGTATTCCATGTGTCCAACCTGAAAAATACCATTGGACAACACATTGCTCCATGAACAGATTTACCTCCCTTAGATGATGAGGGACTATTGGTATTGATTCTAGAACGGATCGTACAGACTCGAGAAAGAAAACTCCGGAATCGAGTGATTAGAAAATACTTGGTCCAATGGAAAGAATTCCCTATGGAGGATGCCACATGGGAAGGAGAATAGGTATTGTAGCATCCCAGTATGCAGTTGCTTGAGGACAAGCAATCTCAAGCGGGGAGGAAAGTAACGTACTCGTCCGATTAGGAAGCAAAACACCCACTAACCTACTTAACCCCCATAGGTTCAAGTGGGTACTACATAAGAGGGGATTGACTGAGGACATTTGGTACTTAGAACAACTCGAAACACACATTCAGTACTAAATTTAGCAGTAGGCTAAAAGAATCCTGTGTTCTTTAGGCTTAAAATTCAACATCAAATTCGAATTGCATGCTTGCAAAAGTAAAAGCACAAACCCTAAAAGTGACATGCGAACTCTAAAAGCGCATAAGGATCTATTTAAGAAGGATGAGGGAGCCTAAAGAGATACCTAGGTTTATTATTGATTGATTTGGGTATTTGAGTAGTAGTATAGCATGCAACTACAACAGTTGAGGTTAAGGACGGAGTCTTCAACTAATGAGGGTTCAGCAGTGAAATATCTTCCATAGTCTCCTTCAGGATAAACCATCCAGGTTTGTCACCGCATCTATCATATTCATCATTATTCAGTGTTTTAGTGTATGCCAGAAGATTATTTACAGGTTCATCCGTACAGATGGGGGGAATTTAGCTGGAAAACCCCAAGTCATTCACCAGGACTCTGGATCACCATATTTCTTCCACATGTGGCCTGCATCCTCATCGATAGGATCACTCTACTACTTTGAGTGATTATCAACCACCGATTTTCTCACCTGCAACAGCTAGCAGTAGAACAAAGAAGAGGGAGGGAATGAACACCAGTCAGGTGAACCAATTCTCTAGGGTACTTGGAGAGGTCAAATATTCTGCATGCTTCGGCTATTCTCTCTGGCACAGGCACATCTACACTCCAGAAAATTTGTAGCTTCAACAGACCACCCCTCCACCAAAAACGTCATCTTTAACTGATCCAAACTGCTAGGGCACTACACTGGAAAAAGGGGTTATTACTCATCAGCTCAACTTATCTTGCATGCGTATTTTCTTAGGAGCATATTTAGCCATATTATCAGTGGTAAGTGTTACAATATTTCCTACAAACCCTAACCCTAAATTCGTCTATAATTTAAGGAAATTTTGCATGGCATTTTTGCATGCCTGTGTGGAAATTGAACCCAGGTGTTAGAACAATTACACTCACAAAAATTTCCAATTACACATGCAAATTACACACAAAGGAGACTGAATATAGAGCAGAACACTAATCTATATTGAATAAGTGTACAATATCCAACCCTGTGAAGTCATAGGCTGCCACAAAAAATAAATACATGAGAGATTCGAATGCATAAGGATGCCATTCGAATTTGGTCAAAAGCAGGCTTACTAAATCTAAGCAAATCCCCCATAGGTGCATAAAGCAGTTTCCAAATCTGTCTAGGAGTTCACGAATTAGAAAAATCAATTAGGCAAGCTAATAGATGATGGAAGGACAACTCATACATGCTTTTATTAGGAGAAAAGAGTGGAGGATGATGAGGACAAAAAACAAGTTAACTTCACCTAGTCAAACTTTCCCAATTGCCTTAAAACTCAGAAAAAGCAGGCAATAAAGCAGAAAAAGCAGACATGCGCTAGGAAGGTCAGGAATAAAGTAGATTTGATTCGAAGTGGTTTCCCAAGTGCTCCATGACTCAAATTTAGCCATTTTGACCACTTTGGATGTGTGGAGGACTACTTGCATAAGGTGGAATATGGAAACTAGGAAAATAAGACAAAAATTGGATTAATTAATGTCTAAGGTAGCTAACTATGGGTTGATTATTCTAACACCCC
>LPNX010928458.1:203224-279281 GCA_001517045.1 Pseudotsuga menziesii
TTTGCTCATGTGGCTTCTTAGATTTCTTCTTGCTTTTTGAATCCACCCTCGAATCTCTAGCAACCAGAGCTCGAGCTGTGCCCATCATCACCGGTTTATCTTGTTCTTGTGTGAGAGATTCCATGAAATCTGCAAGGTTAGGCATTTTCCAGGCTCGAGCTGTCAACTTTGTGGCATAGAAGGTCAATACAAACACTGAATAGTCAAGGCCAAGCTTTGAGAGTATGGCCAAAACCAGTTTCTCATCCTTCTTTTCTATCCCACATTGTTTTAGCTGCAAAACAAGGGCTTTGAACTTGAAAAAATAGAGTTGCAGGGATTCAAAGCTATTGGGACTCAGGGAGATCAATTCATTTTCAATTTGATGTCCCCTCATCTCATATGTCTTACCAAAAATATCAACAAGCTTCTCCCATACTTCATTTGGTGATGTCAACCCATCAAGATGGAAACGGAGGTCTCTGGATATGCTCAAACATAGGAGACCATAGGCCTCATCCCTCCTATTGCGCCATTTAATTTTCTCTGCAGATGCATTGGGATCTACTTCTATTTCCATAGCCACTCTATAGAGGCCTTTCTCTCTCAACAGTATCTCCATCTCTGCTTTCCATTCAAATAAGTTAAATAGAGTCAAGATGATCTTCTGAGATTGATCCATAGCTCCGAAATTGTCCCTTAAGTCGGCAGAATGCTCCCAGTCAATCATGTAGAACTTGCAATAACAAATTGGAAGGAGATAAATCAATCTACAAAGGCTCTGATACCATGTGGAAATTGAACCCAGGTGTTAGAACAATTACACTCACAAAAATTGCCAATTACACATGCAAATTACACACAAAGGAGACTGAATATAGAGCAGAACACTAATCTGTATTGAATAAGTGTACAATAGCCAACCCTATGAAGTCATAGGCTGCCAAAATAAATAATTACATGAGAGATTTGAATGCATAAGGATGCCATTCAAATTTGTTCAAAAGCAAGCTTACTAAATCTAAGCAAATCCCCCATAGGTGCATAAAGCAGTTTCCAAATCTGTCTATGAGGTCACGAATTGGCAAAATCAATTAGGAAAGCTAATAGATGATGGAAGGACAACTCATACATGCTTTTCTTAGGAGAAAAGAGTGGAGGATGATGAGGACAAAAAACAAGTTAACTTCACTTAGTCAAACTTTCCCAATTGCCTTAAAACTCAGAAAAAGTAGGTAATTAAGCAGAAAAAGCAGACATGCACTAGGAAGGCCAGGAATAAAGTAGATTTGATTCCAAGTGGTTTTCAAAGTGCTCCATGACTCAAATTTAGAAAGTTTGACCACTTTGGATGTGTGGAGGACAACTTGCATAAGGTGGAATATCGAAACTAGGAAAATAAGACAAAAAATGGATTAATTAATGTCTAAGGTAGCTAACTATGGGTTGATTATTCTAATGGCTTGACTATTCATAAATTTTGCATAGAATTAGAAAATATCAGTATTTGGGATATTACAGTCAAGCATCATCATAAGATAAATTTGATACCATGTCGATATAGAGTGTCGTTGATAATGAGATAATATTTCGTGTGATGTTGGATATTACAAAGATCATCTCGAGACAAATCGAGATGAAAGCATTGAGTTTGGAGATACACAATGAGATCTCCATAACAAGGATCGATCATGCTAATAAGGAACAAAAACTCATATAGAAGTGATTCAATCGGCTTAGTTTCTATAGTAGCATGGGGAAGGTCACACATTAGTTCCGCAAAGACCAAGGGATTTTTGGATGTATATTTTGTGAACTCAAGGTTAAATTCTTGTAGGATAACTATCCAATGAGATTATTTCCCCCCTAGTACCTAATGAGTCAGAATATAGTACATGGGATTTAAGTCCGCGAGAATAGTAGTTGTGCGAAGCAAAATGTAATGACAAAAACAATAAACATATATGATTGTGTCCAAATCCAACTTCTCAACATGTGAATATCGTGTTTTGGAATCTAATACACTCTTATTCAAATAATAGATCACACGTTCCTGGTCGTTTTTGTCTTCTTGTGCTAAGACCATACCAATGGTAGTAATGGAAGCTGCAAGATATAGCGTGAATCTTTCAAATAGTTAGGAGGATGTAATACAGGTGAATGTGTAATTGCATGTTTTAGGTTTTCGAAAGATTGTTGATGTAGAGCATCCCAAATGAACAAACTATTCATTTTCAATAGTCGCATATCTCCATGCATTTTTTCTGCAAAATTACAGACAAAACGATGTAGAAAGTTTTCCTTCCCTTTCAAACTTTGAATTTCTGTGATATTGGTGGGTGGGGGTGAGTACACAATGGCCACATTTTTCAAACGATGAATACGAATACCATCCTTGGAAACAACAAATCTAATCAAACATCTAGTATCCACACAAAAGATACATTTATGCAGATTGAGGTGAATGTTATAGTGGCAGCATCGAAGAAAAATGGCTCTAAGATGTCGGGAATGATCTTCTCATTGTTGTGAATGAGTGGGTAAGTCATCCAAATAAGGTTCCACTATATTCTTAATATCATGAAAATCATAGGACATGGCTTGTTAAAATGTGGCTCCAACATTCTTTAATTCGAAAGGCAATTTACGATACGCAAAAGTTCCCCATGGGAAAATAAAATACGTCTTATGTTAATCATTGGGCAAGATCTCAATATGATTGTAGTTAGAAAAGACACCCATAAAGGAAAAAATAGCACGTCCGAAACAATTGTCGATAATCTAATCGATATAGGGGGTATGATAGTTGTCTTTGGGACAAGAAAAAGCCTAGTAATGAAAACAACATATGAACACTAAAATTTCTTAGGATGAAATACTATATAAAGGATCCCTTGAGAAAAGGTTCCATACTTCTACTTCTTCTTGAAGGAAAGCTAGTATCTGCTAGCTTTCCTTCCATTAAAAGCACAATTGTAGAACTACCAAACATGTTATATTTAGATACAACTCTTATTCCACCATTATGGACCTTCTTATCTTGCTCCAAATCCAATAAAAAGGAACATGTATATCACAAACACTAACCATGGTGATTATCAAGACAAATGTACCCCTATAGCATTAGTTTAACATCCTTGTGCTTCTACAAGAATAAATCTAGCAACAACTAGATTTCCTTCTATCACATGTTCAAGTGCATTGCTTACAACAAAATCAAAATGATAAACCTGATTAGAGGTTAAATCACAATGTTCTACACACCCTATGCAATGGTTTAATACTTGTGCTTGTCCCCAAAGGAAAGCTAGCATTCAATATCTTTCTATTTATGAGAAGAACACATGTATAACCCACAACAATATTAGATTTTAATACATTTTTTATTGTAAAGATGCAGACTTTCATTAATAGTAGTATCAAATTACATAAGAAAATTAGTATCAGAATCTTAAGGAGGCCCGTGTTGGAGAAATTTATCCTACCCACACACTTATTTTGTCAATTTTGGCCTAATTAACCACTATCCTAAGTTTTATTTGTTGGTTTATTGGCCAATAATGAGAAGGGGGGGGGGTGAATCAGTATTGTTATCTTTTTACTAATTTAACCACTTTTAAAATCTATCATTAAAACATATAACAACAAGAATACATAGAACACAATTTTAACATGGAATCCCAATAGGATAAACCACCAATACGTCCTATTACTGCAAAATTATTATTTACAAATAGTTTTGCCTACTGCTACAGACAAGGATGGTATTACACCCTATTTACCAGCAACTATTGGAAGGAGGCTACAACCCCTTGGTTTGTCAGCTACTACTGAAAGGATTCTATGACACCCTATTTACCAGTTACCACTGGAAGGAGGCTACGACCCCTTGGTTTATCAGCTCTTACTGGAAGGATGCTACGACACCCTATTTTCCAGTTGCCACTGGAAGGAGGCTACTACCCCTTGGTTTATCAAATCCTACTTAAAGGATGCTATGACACCTTGTTTTGTTAGCTACAACTAATAGGATGCTCCAACACCCTATTTACCAGCTTTTGCTGGAAGGAGGCAACAACTCGTTGCAGGACTATTTCCTGCCCTAGCGCCACCGTGCCACCCTAATATGTTTTCTGTAATATGCTAGATTTCTTTTCCCTCCATTCTCTGTCTCACCCACTGGTCTTTGTTTCTAATTTTCTGATGTAGAATCCGAGACACATCTCTCACTCATACCTCTGTGTATAAATACCTTCTTGTTTCCTACGGACGCATCTCTTTATTCTGGAAACATACCCTTTCACAATCATTCCCTTTCAAATATGATAGTCACACCTTTTCAACAATCTTTGATTAACGATTTTTAATTAAATAATTAATTAAAAACTTCTTGATCACTTCTAATATATGAGCTCCCTTCTTCTCTGATCGTAGGATTCGTCAAACCAATTCCTGTGGAATTCCTCTCTTCCATCAGCGGGAATACTCTATCTTTAGACCTTCGGGCTTCTCTTTTTCTCATGCCTATGGGATTTTTTCCTCCTCTGTGAGTTCTCTATGGGTTATCTTCATCGTAGGCTCATCTGGACATGCTTCTCTCACAAAACATAGGCTTCACCTTCCATATACGAGTTTCCTACTGGAAATTCTTCTTTACCATTTATGGATGCACCTCATAATTCATTTCCGCAGCTCGAGTTTAACGTTTTTTGGTGCTTCTTCAATATCTTTCTCCAGAATCAATCCAGACCGTTGATCTAATTTTGAGTCTCTTCGGTCCGTCGATCTAGCACACATATTTCTTCCTTGAAATCATATTTCCGCACCATGGTTTCCTCACCAACGATTCCCCATCATTGATCTTCGTCAGGAGTTTTCCTGACCATGGATCTGAGGTAAGATGCGGATTGCAGAATGTGGGTTTGTGACTTTTCCAAAATGTCTTTTGACGATTTTTGTAGTTGTCTTTCCACACCGTTGATCTCCCGTGGGCTCTTTAATGACCATTGATTAGAGGCAAGATGCAGATTGCGGGATGCGGTAACGTAACATTTCCTCAAATCGTATCTCGAAGTTCCACAAGCTCCTTTCTACAAGCTCCTTTCTGCAAGCTTCTTTCCACAAGCTCCTTTCCGCAAGATCCTTTCCGCAAACTTCTTTGCACAATTTTTCTTCTGCACCATCGATCTTTTGCGAAGTCTTTCTCGACCTTCGATCTTCCAGATTGCGGGTTCATAGAATATTTAAACGTTATTTTTGCAATTCCCTTTTCGCATTTTCCTTCCTCTGTCGATCTCTTTTTAGCGGAACTAATCTCAGCCGTCCAATCTTCTGGATTGCGGGTTCATAGAATCTTTAAATGTTATTTCTGCAATTCCATTTCTGCATTTTTCTTTCACATCGTCGATCTCTTTTTGCGGAACTAATTTCAACTATCCTATATCGATTATTACAGAACTTCATCCTTTCACCTATATTTTGCGGAACTGATCCTTAACCATCAAATATCGTGCAAGATGCTTCTTGACTGTTGATTTCAGATCGAATGCGGATCTCACCATGACTTTGTGGATCTGCACGATTTCTTTGTGGAAATCCTCTGTGATTGTTTCTAATAGTTTTGAAGACTTATTTATACAGAGAATTTCATCATGCTGCTAATTATACGGAATTTATAAACACTCTCACATATATAGTTTCTCTAAAGAATTTATAAACATTCTTGCAGATATAGTTTCTCTATTCTTTGATTGTTTACATATACTTTGTCTCCCGTTCATTTCACTCTTCTACAATTTCACTCTTCATTTGTCTAACAGGATTTGTCATTCATACTGCATCTCTACTTCCACTTGACCTCTATTCTTTGTTTCATTAACCATTGTTTACATCAAACCGTCGACACTGTTTTGGAAGTCTTTAGATCAGTCATTCATGTTGTCTTATCATCCATGTCCATCTCATCCATTGCATTTGTTATAAATGAAATTTTATGACATCATCATTAGGATACCATCATATTCCATGTCATCATATGTGTCATGCCACATCCTCAACTATGCCATGCCATTCCATCACTACCTTAGTATTTCACTGAGTTTGTATTGCCATCATCATTAGGACACCATCATATTCCATGTCATCATATGTGTCATGCCACATCCTCAACTATTCCATGCCATGCCATCACTACCTTAGTATTTCACTGATTTTGTCCTACTATCATATCCAATGGTTATTCCTTTGTTATTCGTGAACACCTTTGACATCAATGACAACTATATACTCAACAATCTCCCCCTTTGGCATTGATGGCAATCTCTAAACATTCTCCCCCTTTGAAAACGATGACAAAGGATAACCTGTCACTGCCAATGCTGTACCTATTTTGATATAGGATTTCTTGTCTTTCTACTTTCTGACAACTCCCATCATATCTCCCCTTTGTTAACTGAACTGTGTTATTTAATCAATGTATTATCATTTATCTTAACACTTCCTTTCCTACAACAGGTTCTTGGATGATAGCTTAACTGATAGATCCATGGACTCCCCATGTCACTATACTTACTCTCCTTTGTCAACATTTTTGTGACAGAGTTTACACTCAACATTGTTTTTCACACTCTTCCATTTACTATCTAGGATACATGTTTTTTTTTGAACTATGTTCCTGCTACCATATCTAATGGTCTATTCTTCCTATAAGTTAACTGGCTTCCACTTTTACCAGAATTCCTTAAGCCTATGCATTTATATATTCATATAAAAACCTAGCATATACTGCTGTATTCTTTTGGATTTTATATCTATATTATCAACTGTCTAGAGATCCATAACTTCAGATCCTCAACACAGAGATTACTTTAGTTTATTATCTCTGGCCTCACTATCTTAGACACAAATACTCATAACCTCAACCTTGTCCTTTGTCAATGCTGAACTCATCCTGCTACCTTATCAATAGACTGAATTTTTATTTTTTAGACTTGAGTTTTCTTTTACTGTCAACAATTTTTATGTGGCATGACTTAAAATACTAAGGGAACATAATCATGTTTATCTTCTATTTGATTGCAGACATCATGGTCTTCATGACTCTCACATTTTGTTGTTCTCACGTTACTTCATACTTTCTCTTATGTCATCCATACACCAACCTTGATCACCCATCATGTTTGAAGAATATAGATTTCAATATACTTCAACATTAGACACCAATTGATGTTTTCTTATATACCAATTGGAATTTTCTGACTTTAACTCCCCCCGAGTATAAGATCCCTTCTAATGTTATTTTCAGGGTTTTCTTTAAATCACGAGAGACATTTTTTTAGAAAAGGACCCCACAGTCATCACTACATCCTTCTTCATCACCTTCATCTTTATCGGTGTATTATTTTATATCTCCATCTTGCTTTTCCTCATAAAGGATGTCATCCTTATTTATGCCTCTATTATGCTCATCGTTATCTTTGGAGACCTCACTGATGTTTGAAATATTTATTTCTTCTACATCTTTGGAGTCTTCCTTTCGTCTCCACATATTTCGTTTGATGTTATGATATTTGTTTGCAACAATATTCCTTGTAGGACTCTTCAGTTTACAATCTCTTTCCATATGTCCATGGTTATTACACTTATAACATTCCATGTCATAATTTTGGAGGAGTGTAAAAATATTCTTATTTCCCTTTGATCTATTACTTGATGAATTATTCTTGTATTCAGAAACCTTTCTTTCAGTTTTGCAATTTAAGGCTTTATGACCAAAATTATTACAAGAATAGCAGTGACCTTAAAGGATCTGTAGATATCTATTTGGTCTCTTGGGTGCTATATTATTTCTATTTTTATCTTGTGAAATTAAGCATGCTTTCTTGCTTCCTTACTTTTTAGCTGGAGTCTTTAGTACTTCAGCATAGATTTTCTTACTTCCTTCTTGATTGGTGACTGAGAAACTCTCTGGCTTATTCTTTTTAATGAACCCTAAACCAAATCTGTCACTGGATGATCTTTGGCTGTTCAGAATGTCATCTAGAATCCTTGAGCTGTTCTCAAACTTGGATTTAATGGATTTTTCATCAAAGCCTTCTCTAAGTTGAGTAATTTCTTTCTCAAGTTTTTCAGAATCTTGAATTCTCTTCCTAAGAAAAACTACTAGGTCTTCCTCACTCTTCTTGGCTTCTTGAATTTGGTTTCTCAAATCAGTAATAATATGATTTGTCTCTTCTTCGTATTTAGACAATTTCTGTTTCAAAACTTTGTTTCTTTTTCCTACATCTTTCAATTTCATCTATAGCAGCCACGTATTGAGATTCTATGTCCACTTATGATTCCTCATCGGAATGTATTGTTCCTATAAATATGATTTATTTATCTTCACTCATCTACTTATCTTCAATTCTTCCTTGGAATATAAGTTCTTTTTTTTTTCTTAAACTTCTTCTTACCCTTTATGACTACAAGATTCTTCATGATTACTCTCCTCTTGTTTTGGGTAGGAACACTTATGGGAAAAATGTCCAATCCTTCCACAGTTAAAAAATTTCAAAGGTAGATTAACTTTGTATTTCCCAGTTCCTTTCTTAAGTTTACTTACAAAGAGGGATTCCTCATCATCTAGATTCTATGATTGATTTTTGGAAGAGACTTTAAACCGTCTGCTTCTTTCTTTGAGGTTTCATTTAGTCCAGTTCTCATCTCATACGCAGTGAGAGTTCCATGCAGCTCATCTACTGTCACTGTTTTAAGGTCATCTCGTTCCTCTAGGGTTGAAACCTTTGAGTCATATCTCATTAGTAATGTTCTTAGTATCTTGCTTACCACTTCTTTTTATTTGAATTTTCCTCCAAGACCTCTAATAGCATTAACCACCTCATCTACACGAAGAAGTTATTCCCCAATATTCTCTTCTTCTCTCATTTTTAGGCTTTCAAATTGACTTTTATATGTCTGCACTTTGGATTCTTTGACCTTAGATGATCCTTCATAGATAATATTCAACTTATCCTAGGCTTGTTCGACAGAAGTGCATTGCGTAATCTTATTAAACACAGTGTTTGTTAATCCACTCAAGATTGCATCTAGGGATTTGCATTGACTTCATATTGGCTTAGTTCTACTGTGTCTGTAGGGTACTGGTTTCCAATAGTAACCTCCTTTTTAGTTGTAGCCCAAACTTTCCATCCAAGGGACATCAGATGGTACTTCATTCTTACACTTCAGTATGCATAGTTTTCTCCTGTAAATAGTGGAGGTTTGTTAGTGGCCAAGCCTTCTTGTTGATCCATAGTGGTTTTATAAAGGATCTACCTTCTAGTGGTTAAATTGTGCTGAAGGAACCCGCTATGATACCAATTGTTGGTTTATTGGTCAATACTGAGAGGGGGGGGTGAATCAGTATTGTTATCTTTTTACTAATTGAACCACTTTTTAAATCTATCATTAAAACATATAACAACAAGAATACACATAATTTTTTTTTAACGTGGAAGCCCAATAGGGTAAACCACAAATATGTCCTATTACTGCAAAATTATTATTTACAAATGGTTTTTCCTGCTGCTACAGACAAGGATGGTATTACACCCTATTTACCAGCAACTACTGGAAGGAGGCTACGAGCCCATGGTTTATCAACTACTAATGAAAGGATACTATGACACCCTATTTACCGGCTACTACTGGAAGGAGGCTATGACCCCTTGGTTTATCAACTGCTACTGAAAGGATGCCACGATACCCTATTTACCAGCTACCACTGGAAGGAGGCTATGACCCCCTGGTTTATCAGCTCCTACTGAAAGGATGCTACGACACCCTATTTTGTCAGCTACAATTGACAGGATGCTCCTACACCCTATTTACCAGATTCTGCTGGAAGGAGGAAACAACCCCATGCATGCATGTTTCCTGCTGTAGCGCCACCCTAATATGTTTTTTGTAATAGGATAGATTTCTTTTCCCTCCATTCTCTGTCTCACCCACTGGTCTCTGTTTCTAATTTTCTGATGTATACTTTGAGACACATCTATCACTCATACCTCTGCATATAAGTACCTTCATGTTTCCTACGGACATATCTCTTTATTGTGGAAACATACGCTTTCACAATCATGCCCTTTCAAATCTGATAGTCACACCTTTTCAACAATCTGTGATTAACAATTTTTAATTAAATAATTAATTAAAAACTTCTTGATCACTTCTGATCTATGAGCTCTCTTCTTCTCTGATTGCATGGTTCATCAAATCAATGCCTGTGGACTTCCTCTCCTCCACCAGTAGGAATACTCTATCTTCAGATCTTCACGCTTCTCTTTTTCTCACCCCCGTGGGATTCTTTTCTTCCTCTATGAGTTTTCTGTGGGTTATCTTCATCGTAGGCTCATTTGGACATGTTTCTCTAGCAAAACACAGGATTCACCTTCCATCTATGAATTTCCTGTTGGACATTCTTCTTTACCATTTATGGATGCACCTCAGAATTCATTTCCATAGGTTGAATTTAACGTTTTTGGGTGCTTCTTCAATACCCTTCTCTAGAATCAATCCAGATCATTGATCTAATTTTGAGTCTCTCTGGTCCATCAATCTAGCACACAGATTTCTTCCTTGAAATCGTATTTTCGTACCACGGTTTCCTCATCAACGATCCCCCACCGTTGATCTCCATCAGGAGTTTTCCTGATCATTGATCTGAGGTAAGATGCGGATTGCGGAATGCGGGTTTGTGACTTTTCCAAAATGTATTTTCGCACCAATCGTTCCACACCATTGATCTCCTACGGGATCTTCCGTGACCATTGATCTGAGGCAAGATGCAGATTGCGGGATGTGAAAATGTAACATTTCCTCAAATTGTATCTTGAATTTCCGCAAGCTCCTTTCCGCAAACTTCCACAAGCTCCTTTCCGCAAACTTCTTTCCACAATTTTTCTTCTGCACTGTTGATCTTTTGCGGAGTCTTTCCTGACCTTCGATCTATAGGATTGCGGGTTCATATAATATTTAGACGTTATTTCCGCAATTCCCTTTCCGCATTTTCCTTCCGCATCGTCGATATCTTTTTAGCAGAACTAATCTCAGTCATCTGATCTTCTGGATTGCGGGTTCATATAATATTTAAACATTATTTCTGAAATTCCCTTTATGCATTTTTCTTCTACACTGTCGATCTCATTTTGCGGAACTAATCTCAACTGTCTGATCTTGATTGTTGCGAAACTTCATACTTCCACCTATCTTTTGCGGGACTGATCCTTAAACGTTAGATCTCGTGCGGGATGCTTCCTGACCGTTGATTTCAGATTGAATGTGGATCTCACCATGAATTTGTGGATCTACATGAATTCTTTGTGGAAATCCTCTACGATTGTTTCTAACAGTTTTGAAGACTTATATACACAGAGAATTTCATCATGCCGCTGATTATACGGAATTTATAAACACTCTCGCAGATATAGTTTCTTTGAAGAATTTATAAACATTCTCACAGATATAGTTTCTCTGTTCTTTGATTGTTTACATATACTCTGTCTCCCGTTCATTTCACTCTTCTGCAGTTTCACTCTTCATTTGTCTAACCACCTTTGTCATTCATACTGCATCTCTACTTCCACTCGACCTTTGTTCTTTGTTTCATTAACCATTGTTTACATCATACTCTTGACACTGTTTTGGAAGTCTTCAGATCAATCGTTCATGTTGTCTTATCATCCATGTCCATCTCATCCATTGCATTTGTTATAAATGAACTTTTATGACATCATCATTAGGATACCATCATATTCCATGTCATCATATGTGTCGTGCCACATCCTCAACTATGCCATGCCATGCCATCACTACCTTAGTCTTTCACTGAGTTTATCTTGCCATCATCATTAGGACACCATCATATTCCATGTCATCATATGTGTCATGCCACATCCTCAACTATGCCATGCCATGCCATCACTAACTTAGTATTTCAGTGAGTTTGTCATGCCATCATCTCCATTGGATGATTCCTTTGTCATTCGTGAACAACTTTGACATCACTGAGACCTATATAATCAACATTATTGACTCAATTGGAATCAACATGCACATTCAATGACATCATCATCAACACACTCACTCCCTCCTTTAATCAGGGAGGCCAACTAAGCCTTCTCCTTCAATCGGGGATGCTAACTAGTCTTACTCCTTCAATCAGGGAGCATTTATGGGTGATCTGGGTGTCATAAAGTGCACCAATGAGATAATTGATTGTTGTTACACCTAAAAATCAGTTAAGCTAAGTTGTAAAGGTGCCTCCATCATGTCATTGTATATTTGGGGCTAATATTGGTGAACTGGAGTGACTTAATGTGCCTCCAACAACTTCTGATGACCTGTATCATTTCAGTTCACTTCATCGGAGTTAACTGGAGTCAGTGATGCACCCCCACCTATTGTTTGACATGAAAATTGAGTTACATTCAGTTAGACTTAGTCATTTATTGCACTTTGATTCATTTAGGAATCAGTTGAGTCAATCATTGCTAGATTTTTGGTTAACTGGTGTGATCAGTTTGGATAACAGTCAGTTAAGCTACACCCATCCATTCAATTCGAATGACCTCTTTGTGAATTTGAATTGTCTCCATTGCATGCAAGTTTGCATGAGATTGTATTGTATTATTTAGTCTATTATTGATTATACAGAGCTACAACCTCCTATTGCAGTATCATTACATCATTTCATGTCTAATTTGTCTTGAATCTTTTGTAAGAATGTGCTTTGTCTCAAGTTTTCTGTGACAAAATTAATATGGTATCAAATCCACGGTGGGACGAAGCTCATTCTTCATAAAATCATGATTTATGATGGATCTAGCATGAAAAATTGAGTCAAAGCTCAAATTCCAGCATTGCACCAGAAGTCGAAGGTTTACCACTTAATACCCCAAGTAAAGGAATTGTTGATCAAACTTTCTTGATCAATTATCTTGGGTGTGATGAAAACCTGAAATGTATAGGCTATTCGACCTTATGATGAATTTATTGTGTTGATTGGAGGTTTTTACGAGTTCTTCACTGCATTCACTACAACAGCTCCATGGCTTCTCCTCTAGATCCTCTCACCTCATTCAATTACCACCAATGGAAGGAGGATATGGAGATTCAGTTCCTTTCAAGAGGGCTCTACCGAGTCACAATGAACACATAATTAGAGCCTAATTCTGCTACTGAGAAGATAAAATACTGGAATAAGATGGATGAGGATAATGATTTCTTTTGCTTGTCTATCTCCAAGGATCTTCTTTTCCACATCTCGAGATTGAAGACTCCTAAGGATATTTGGGATCATCTTGCTACCTTGTTTGATAAACAAGATGATATTCGAATCTATCATCTTAAGAGCGAGTTGATCTTCCTCAATCCAGGAAGCTTCGAATCCATGAATGATTTTTTCACAAAATTCAAACATTTGGTGCTCTAGTTAAAGCAGTGCAATATTGAGAAGGATGATGATCAGCTCATCCAAGCTATCCTCTGAAAACATGGTCCGGATTATTCAGTCTTTGTTTCAACATTCCATATTGGGAAGCTAACAATCCCAAATCGGAAGATTCCTTCGCTGGATGCCTTCATCAAGACCCTTACAAACGAGCATGACAAGCTTGTATTGACGAGGATCCTCAGATCCTCAAAAGATCAAGCTTTGTTTGCTTCGGGGTCAAAATATTTGAAGGGAAAAGGGCAGCAAAAGAATCCAAAGGCTAAATTTGATGCTCCAAATCCTAAAGAAAAGAACCAACAGCAAGAAGAGCCTTCCAGCTCAAAGAAACACAAGAACAAAGGACATCAAGTAAAGGATAAAGTCAAGTGTTCCTACTATGGGAAGGGCTTCCACCCTGAACATGCCTGCATGAAGAAGAAGCTTGATAAGATGACTCTCCTCTTGGAGAGAAATAATATCAATCTTTTGGAGAGTGTTCGGAAGAGAGATAACCAAGATTAGGATACCCAGCAAGAAAGAGGTCATGATCTCATTGCAAGCACCTCGAAGCCCAATGCTATCCTCATAGACTGTGAATATTTGAATCACATGATGGAAAGGAGAGACTCCTTCTCATCCTTGGACACCGACAAAAGAGTTCCCATCCACATGGGAGATGATTCTACTATCATTTCTAAAGGAATAGGTACAGTAAATCTTGAGCATGGAACCTTTTTTGATGTTCTGTATGTACCCTCCTTGGCCTCCAACCTCCTGAGTGTATACCAAATGACTGATACTGGAGTTCCCAAGCGAGTAACTTTCAGCCCCAATGATGTAGAAATCACTGAGATTGCATCTGGGAATCTTGCTGCAAAAGGCTTAGAAAATTTACTATCATGCTAAGGCGTATGAGTTTTCCCATTTTGTGGCAGATGCAAAGCCAACCACTCTTATGACTCATGGAAATGAGGTCAGTAGGATTTGGCATGAGAGGTTTAGTCATTTGAACTTCAATTACTTGCAACAACTTCAGAAAAAATCCATGGTTGAAGGCCTCCCAACCATCAAATCTAACAAAGGAACTTGCAAGGGTTGTATTGTCGGTAAACACCCTGAGCAGAAGTTTGATCGGGGGAAGGCAAGCTGAAAAAATAGTATTTTGGAGCTGATTCATTCTAATATCAGTAGACCTATGCCACCCACATCCATGAATGGATCCTAGTATGTACTCACCTTCATAGATGATTTTTCTACGTACACTTGGGTTTTCTTCATCAAGAAAAAATCTGAAGTGTTGGAGAAATTCATTGAATTGAAAGCACTGGTTGAGAATGCCTCTGAGAGAAATTTCAAATCTCTCAGATCTGATAATGGAGGGGAATATATCAGTTTTGAATTGCTTCAGATATTTTCAGACAGTGGGATCAATATCCAACATTCCAACCCCTACACTCCCTAGCAGAACGGTATAGCGGAGAGAAAGAATCGGGCACTCAAGGAGATGACCACATGCATGCTCGAAGCCAAAAGTTTGGATGCAAATTTGTGGGCTGAGACCTTGAATGCTGCTGCATACATTAAAAATAGAGTACCTCACTCCTTTGTGAAAGGAAAGACTCCTTTCGAAGCCTATTTTGGACACAAGCTGGATGTGTCAAATTTCAGGGTGTTCGGGTCCACTACATGGGCTCAAATTCTGCTTGACAAGAGAAAATATTTGCAACCGAAAAGAATTGAATGTTTGTTCATTGGATATCCAGAAGAATATAAAGGATTCATGTTTCTGAATATCAGAATAAAACAAATTTTCATTGAAATAAGTGTCAAATTTGATGAGCCTCTCCAAGAGGTAGAACTAGTTGAAGAAAATTATGTTGAAATTCTCTCCTGTTCTCCTGATCAATTGGGTGATGAAAGTGGGAGTGAAGGTTCTGATTTTTCTGATTTGACATATGATATCAGTGAGAAAAAAAAATCAGGTTCAGAATCATATTCTGATATGCCAAATCATCTTCCAACTTGGGCCAAAAAGACACTATCTTTCGCTGGGCAAAACATTGGAAATCCTGCAGATCCAAGAAGAACCCGGTCTAATTTTCAAAGAGAAAGTATTTCTCTCTATTTTCATGAATAATTGCTGTTAAATACCTATTATTTAATGATTGGGTCGAATCCTAAGTCCTAATACCATGCTCGGAAAGATTCGATATGGCAAGCTGCTATGGACGAAGAGTTTAATTCTCTTAGGAAAAATGCTACTTGGGAGCTAGTTTCTCTTCCACTTGGGAGGAAATTAGTTCAATGCAAGTGGGTGTTTCAGAAAAAATTTGCTGCTGATGGCACACATTGCAAGTACAAGGAAATTCTGGTTGCAAAATGGTTCTCCTAGGTCTGAGGAATGGACTATCATGATACCTTTGCACCAGTGGAAAAGATGGACTCCATCCGCCTAGTTTTGGACATTGCGACATCCAAGCACTGGGAGGTGCATCATATGGATGTCAAGAGTTCCTTTATACATGGATACATTCATGAGGAGATATACATTATGCATCCCAAGGGCTATGTTTCATATCCTTCTTTGGTTTGCAAATTGTAGAAGTCATTATACGGGTTGAAATAGGCCCCAAGATCATGGTATGCCAAGATGGATGCCTTTATGCTTTCACAAAAATTCCAAAGGTGTAAATCTGATATGAATGTGTATCTCCAGCAGTATGATGGTAATTTACTTATAATTGTGTTATATGTTGATTATATTTTGATTACAGGAAGCACACTTGCTTCCATTTCCTTCATAAAAACTTCCCTTCACGATGCATTTAAGATGAGCGATTTGGGGCTCTTGAAGCAATTTATGGGGCTTGAAATATCCCAATACTTAGATGGGATAATGGTTACTCAGTATAAATACATTTAAGACCTTTTAATTAAGTTTAACATGGCTGAATTCAAAGCTTTCCCATTTCCTTTCCTCTCAGGGATCAACCTTGAAGAGGGAAAAAACACTCCACCCATGGATCGCAGTATCTAATGTCAGTTGATTGGTAGATTTATTTACTTGACACATTCACAGCCTGATATTTTTTATGTTGTGAATGTTGTATAAAGATACATGTAACAAAATCATGAGCTCCATTGGAAGGCAGACAAGAGGATCCTTCAGTACATTCAGGGCACAAGATCCTACGACATTCACTATGCTGCAGATTCTGAGCTAGAGTTGGTTGGTTATACAGATTCAGATTGGGCAGGGGATTCCATATATTAGAAGTCCAATTCTAGGTATGTATTCATTTTTGGTGGTGGCCCCATTTTTTGGTCAAGAAAAAATTATGCTTCCATTGCATTGTCTTTAGTAGAGGTCGAGTACAAGGGAGCAGTGAATGCTTGCATCCAAGCTGTTTGGTTGCAAGGAATTCTTTCAGAGTTTGAGATTGGGAGTTCTTTGTACACAGTCATATTTTGTGATAATCAAAGTGCTATCAAGATATCCATAGATCCAGTTACCAGGTAGAGGACCAAACATGTTGAGATTCACATGCACTACATCAGGGAGTTGGTGCATGACATGACCATTGTTCTGCAATACTACCCTACAGATGAGTAGATTGCAGACATCTTCACCAAGAGATTTTCTGAGAAAAATTTCACTTACCTCCGTTCACTATTGGGGGTGAGTTTATTAGGGTGATCAATTACTTCTTTAGTGTTCAGCTTGAGAGGGGTTTTTTTCCACTAGGTTTTCCCTCTTTCCTCACTTAGATTTTACTTTGAGAATTGTTAGAGTTAATTTATTGTACAGGGTGACCTATGGCCTTTGTTGGTGGGGACCTAGTATTTCATGCATTTTATTTTGATCTTCCTGAGTATAGCTTAAATGGGAGTGTTGGAGACATTTATCCAACCCACACACCTATTTGGTCAATTTTGGCCTAATTAACCACTATCCTAAGTTTTATTGACTCAATTGGCATCAACATGCACATTAATGACATCATCAGCAACAAACTCAGGCCCTCCTTCAATCAGGTAGGCCAACTAAGTGTTCTCCTTCAATAGGGGAGTCTAATTAGGATTCCTCGTTCAATAAGGGAGCATTTTTGGGTGATTTGGGTGTCATAAAGTGCACCAATGAGATAACTGATGTTGTTCCACCTAAAAATTAGTTAAGTTGACTTGTAAAGGAATCTACATCATGTCATTGTCTATTTTGGGCTAATATTGGTTAAATGGAGTGACTTAATGCACCTCCAACAACTTCTGATGACCTGTATCAGTTCAGTTCACTTCATCGGAGTTAACTGGAGTCAGTGATGCACCCCCACCTACTATTTGACATGTAGACTGAGTTACATCTAGGTAGACTCAGTCATTTACTACACTCTGATTTAGTTAGGACTCAGTTGAGTCCATCATGGCTAGATTTGTGGTTAACTGGTGTGTTCAGTGTGGCTAACAGTCAGTTAAGCTACAACCTTCCATTCAATTTGAATGACCTCTTTGTGAATTCGAATTGTCTCCATTGCATGCAAGTTTGCATGACATTGTATTGTATTATTCATTCTATTATTGATTATACAGAGCTGCAACCTCCTATTGCAGTACCATTACATCATTTCATGTCTAATTTGTCTTGAATATCTTGTAAGTCTGTGCTTTGTCTCAAGATTGTTGTGATAGAATTAATTGCCCGAGATGGTTTAGACATCTGCCCAGTTGTTCAAAAAAACTGAAGTTTTTGTTCGAAACTACAAAAAATCCTTCCCTAAACCAGGAAACCCAACATGACAGTGATAAAAGGCCCCATTACAATTTTGACAAATTAAACCACTTGGTAACATGAGAATAAGCATATTGGTGAACAAGAACACCAAAAAAATGAAATTAGTTGAGAGAACCTGGGGCCACTATGGCCAACTTAGGTGTTTGCGTCCACATGGGAAGAGTTTGGTGTTTCCTCCAAAATCATGCATGCTACTCTATAGTCTTCCTCGAGTGCCTAAGAGGGAGGGTTTCTTGGTGGAGGTATTGTAATCTCACAGATCCCATAGGGCTACCAATAATACACATAGAAACATATAATCATAACAGATACAAGAGACAAAGTGGTAAGGTAGAATAATAGTTGTATTAATAAGTCACATGAGGGTCCATACATACATCAAACTAAACTGAATTCTCATCTGGCTCAACAGCCTAATATATATGATTACAAATGGTTACAAGTAACTACCTATTGGTTCAGTCAATCAACACGACTTATTGCGGCCGACCTAATCTCCGATTAGTCGGCTACTTGACTTGTCGGCTCACCGACTAGCTCCTCCAACATCTCCCCCAGGAACAAAGTATTTCTTCATCTCGAAGAAACAGTGGAGGCACTCAACATTGCACTGTCTGAGGTAGTTAATTCTACTTTGGTTTGGATTCATGGACTGTGTAGTCGGATGGTTGGTCATTTCTGCACACATACTTCCACAATGGCTTCTGCTGTAATGGCCAGTTGGTGTTGAAACTCTGTCCAATTCTGTAGCACTTTTTGGATATCGGTAGTCAAGGTTGTGATGCTTGACAGAGTTGACATTTTCTCTTGGAGGGAAATATTTATGATGCTTTCCATGTCGGGCCCCATAAATTGAGCCTTTTCTTCTGCTGTATCCAATAGTCTCTTCATCTGTGGGAAAATTGTGTCTAGTATGTCGAGGATTGGTAGTGCTTGCTGTACCCACTAATGTGCTTATTTTTCTAGTTTCTATAATTTGGTTGTTTCTAATACAATTTGGTCTTGTATTTTACTCCTCATTGTTTCTTCAAGGCCTCGCTTCTTTTCTAGTGCTTGGATTTGCTCACAAGTCTGGTGGGTCTGTTGAAATACTTGCCCATAGTAGGTGTGTCAATTACAAAGTACTTCTTTTGTAATGATGGATTCTTCTAAGTGGTCCTGCAGTACCCTATGAGCTTCAGAGAATGCTGTGTACTACTGCCTTAGTAATCTATATGTTTCTTCCTTTTTATATTCTTTTGTAAGTTGTATTTGTGTTTGTAGGGTCGACACCACACTTTCAAATCGCTGAGTATCGGGAATATACCTTGCACCTATTCTTTTTGCTAGTATTGGGAATGGTCCTATGAAATCGATGGCCCAAATTTCAAATGTCAGACTCGGGTTTACTAATATCAAGGGAATTTCTGTACTAGGCAGAGGTCAAACCAGTCATTGGCATCGGTTGCATTGGCTAACAAACTTTTTGCATTCCTTGTATAGTGTTGGCCACCATAGTCTCGACTGCTAGACTTTCTTGGTAGTTGTATCTACCTGGAAATGTCCTCTCGCCGGTCCATAGTGTGCTTTGTGCTTAATATTTTCTCTTTCGTGTTCTAATACACATCGCCAGAGGATGTCGTCTAAGCCCATTTTATATAAAAATCTATTTATGAGGCTGTATGGCGCAACCTTCATGGCTAGGATTTGTTTCTTTTTCATGCTCATGCCCTCTAGTGCTTGACCATTTTCTAGAAATTGTGCTATTTCCTCTAATTCTATCGAGACAACTTCTATTTGGAATGAGTGTGCATCCGGCAGGTCATCTTCGACTCCTATCGTCTCCTCCCCCGTGTCGATCCTTGACAATTGGTTGGGATCGACATTTAGTTTTCCTGGTCTAACGATGAATTCGAATTCAAATTCTTGGAATAGTAATAACCATCGACAAATTCTCCCATGATGCAAAGGTTTATTTACAAGGTATTTTAACGCTTGATGATCTGTGTAGAATATGAAGGGATTGGATAGTAAGTAATGTCGGTACTTTTGTAGCGCAAAGACCATACCTAATGCTTCCCTCTCTGTTGTTGAATAGTTTCGTTCTTCTTTTTTTAGCTTTCTGTTGCTGTATACTATTGGATAGTCCATACCATCATCCCCTGGTTGTGTTCAGATTGCGCCTATTGCTAGGCCTGATGCGTTGATATGCACATGGAATTTGATCGACCAATTTGGGAATATGAGGGTAGGTGCCCCGACTAGTTTCCTTTTTAATGTATCGAATGATATATTACATTCCTCTATCCAGTCAAACTCCTAATATTCTCTTAATAGTTCTTCCAATGGATAGGTCATATCTGAATAGTGTCTAATAAACTTTCTGTAATATCCAGTATGTCCTAGGAGTACCCTGACCTGTTTTGGATTCACCGGTGGCTTCAAGTTGAGGATAATATTTATTTTTGCAAAGTCAACCTTGATGCCTTCTTTGCATACAATGTGCCCTAGTAGTATTCCTATAGGGGTTAGGAAGATGCATTTATTTATGTTGAGGGATAGCTGGATTTGTTGCCATTGTTCCAGCATGAGCCTTATCCATTTTAAATGATCTTTCAATGTGGAGTAGATCATCCAATCGTCGAAGTATAGTGCCATTGTTTTGTAGATATATTCTTGAAATGTTTTGACAACAATTCTCGAAAATACTTCCAGTGGATTTTTGAGACCAAAAGGCATAAATTTGTAGGTGAATGATCCAAATTCACATACGAATGTGGTCTTTTTCTGATCTTCTTTGGCTATTGGTACTTGGTTATACCCCAAGAATCCATCTATAAATGAGTAGCATTCATGTCTTGCAACTTCATTTAATATTTTTTCTGCGTATGGCATTGGGAATGGGTCTGTTAGAGTGACTTTGTTTAGTTCTCTAAAATCGACACAAATCCTTAGTTTTGTCGGGTCGTGTTTCTTCGGTTGGATGACCATCGGGCTTACCCATTTTGATTGGTTGATAGGGTAGATAATTCCTGCTGCGAGTATATTATCGATCTCTTTCTTGACTATCTCTTTGTATTTATGAGATAATTTGTATGGCCTTTTCTTCACGGGTCGGGCATCGGGTTTGATGTCGAACTTCATTTCTCCCATTTCATGGACTAGCCCTTCAAGATATTTGTAATTTCGAGAAAATACATCTTGGAATTCTTTCAATAGGTTTACTATTTCAGTCATTTTCTCTTCACTCCAGTAATTGCCAATTCTTGCCATTTTTGGTCGTTCATCATTTGATATGTCAAACTCTTTAGTTTTAACTTTGGCATCCATACATTCTGGTGCCTTGGCTTCGTTGATCGGTCGAATCCCTTCTTTGAATTGTGAAATTGTAGTAGGGAAGTCTACTGCTGTCATTCGGTCAGTGTCTTCTTTGTCGGTTATGTCGACTTTAAGTACTGTTCAAATTGGTTTTGTTGTTTCTAAGTGATACGATTTCCATCGAAAGCTTTTCCCTTATGTATTTTCATTTTCCATTTGCAGTCTTGTCAACTATGGTATTATATTGGTTTGAATGTTATTGCATGATATTTTCGGTTGATCATGGTTTGGTATCAGACTGATGTTCCTAGTCGGTTCTATGGATGCTTTTATCTGTTTTGTTGTTTCAACTAAATTTTCATTTTGCAGCATAAAACTAAAGTCCTTGATGAAGTTTTCTCTAAGTTTTTTCCATTGGAATGTTTCACCTCGTGCTTCTTCCATTTTGTACCATTTATTTGGTAAGTCGACTAGCGTCGAGGGAAATAAGTGTGGACATGTACGTTCATATTTATAACCAAGTCTTCTCCATTCTCTTTCGCATGTTCTTATGTGCTCGTCTGGGTCTTTCCCTTGGATGAAGACAACTATTTGTGCTTGTTTAGTTAGCTTCCTTCCTTCGAATGTTTCTACGAAGTAAGTTGAAGTTGTTATCCAATTCTGCAGTCTCTACTGATGGGTGTCCCACCATTGAGTAGCTTGTCTTGTAAAGGTTTCTACCAGTATTTGTAGTCGGACATGTTCACCTAGGTTCTTAGAGACTTGTTCTATATGCATAATTGGGGAATCTCTTTATTTATACCTTGGGTTTTGTCTGATACTTGTATTTGTTGGGGTTAAGGTAGGGTATTCCCTAGTTTTCCTTTCAAATATTTTTGGGATGATGGAGACTGAGAAGCATTTATGGGTTGGTTTCTTCTGTATAGCTTGAATGGTCCAATAACCCCCTGCTTTGAGTTTCGTAGTATTCGACTTCCCAATCATATAATTCTACGTCCGAATTATATCCTATTGAGTCTTGGTTTCCTAAGTGAAGCTCACCATAGATATTGGGTTCAGTGCAGTCTTCGTTATTTTGAATTTGATATAATTGTCGAATGTCAACTTCTTCATCGATGGGTTCAATCCAAGGTTCGCCTTGGGAAGGATGAATAGGGACGATAACTTTATGTCCATTCCCTTTTAATTTTATCCTTTCTTTGTCTAAAGATATTGATGCTTTCATTTTTCTTCCCCATGGTCGACCTACCAAGGCTGGGAAGGAGTTGGATCCTTCTTTAGGGTCAATGATTTCAAAGTCAACTTTAATTGATATTCCTTTTATTGTCGGATCGACATTTTTCCAAACCCCAATGGGTTCGATCAGTCCTTGGTCGACTAACTTGAGGTGTATACCTGAATCATATAGTCGAGATCTACCAAGATGTTCCCATGTATCTCGAGTCATAATATTTACTTGTGAACCGAAGTCGAGTACAACTTGTCGAACATGGTATCCATCGATTTCTAGATCGACAAGTGGGTCGGAATCGCTCTTGTCTTTTTGGTTTAGACTGCATATATTTTTGGTTTGTTTTTCTATATTATTACTATGCTTTATATCATACAACAAGTCAATGAATTGAGATACTGATTTATCATTCTGTACTAGACGTATTAATTCTTCAACTGTGTTTTGTCGACTGTCATCGACTACTTCATGCCTAGCAAATTCTTTAAACATGTCTGATGCGTCGTTATATAGTTTCTTTTGTTTTGTCGGGTTAGGATAATCATTATTTTCTTTAATTTTACTTATACGTGGATCATCATTTCCAATTTTTGTCCCTTGTAGGGTTACTATGTGCAAGTTCTTTGTATTCATTACATCACGTTTTTGAACAAACGACAAGACATTAACATTTTTCTTTTTATTAATCTTGTCGAGCACGGTGGGACAATCCTCTAATGAGTGATCGCCCACGCCACAACTAGTGCAAAATTTTAGATAAGTTCTATCCTTGTATGGATAGTCTGCGTAGCGATGTCCTTCTTTATAACATGTAAAGCACTATATGGGTCGTCGTGGTCGATTGTCATGATTTCTAGAAAATTGTCCTCGACCTCCATATCCTCCACGACAGTTGTCGAACTGACGCTCATATCGATGACCTTCATATCTTTTATTCTTCGGCTCGTTTTGATCATTGGTTCATTGGATGCTATCATTATTATGTGCAACTGCATTCGTTTGGTAGACTTCTTGATAGTTTTGTCAATTCTTCAAGTTTAAGTGGAAGTCAATAGTTGCGTGAATTTTTACCTCACAAATTACGCACCAAGATGTTTTTCCATTTTTCATGTTATATGGGAAATCTTTCATTGTATGTTCTCCATGTTCTTGGAAAATGTGACAAAAGAATTTCGTCTGAACAAAACGAACGTCCTGTCGACAGTTATCTTTAGTGTGTCCAGTCGTGGAGCATTTTGTGCACCATACATCCTGATTTTTGAGGTTTAGCTCTTTCAAATATTTCTGCATGATTTCTATCTTTTATTCCAGCCTATAGTGTCGACGGGATATGCTGGGAAATATTCATCCACATCTACTTGCAAAGCTTTGGTAAGTGCGTATTTATATGTCTTAAACGTCTCCAAGCTTATGTGCCGCCAAATTTTCTGTGATAGACCTACCAAAAACCACTAGATTAGTAATTTTTCATTAATTACATAGTCTAGTTGGTTGATAAGGTATTTCCATCGCTTATCATATTCCCGGATGGACTCTACTGGTTTCTGAGATGTTGTTTTCAGCTTTTTGGTTGCCAGATGTTTTGCATCTGGTGTTTTAAAGAAAGATAAGAATTGTGCCTTAATGTCTACTTTGGATGCTTGTGGATTTCTCTCGATATAAGTCATATACCAAGTCAATGCTCTTTTTCGTAAAGCACCAGTGAACTGTACCATCTGTCACTCTTCGAGCATAAATTGATTTGCCTCCCATATTGACTCACATATGAACCAGTGTTGTCTAGGGTCTTCATCACCCTCATAGAGGGGAATATGTGCTGATCCATGACCCATGTCGGTGTCGCTATCTCCTTTAGAAGGTGGTGGTGGCGGGGGGGGGGGGGGGGGTGGTAGCGGGATACTCTGCGTATCGCTTTGTTCACAGCTCCTATTGACAAAACTGTCATTCCTGTCAGTCGTTTTGTTTATCTTTTCTTCTGTGACAAGTGGTTAGTTCAGTTCAACTCCTTCTGTCGATTTCCAACTGCACTGATGTGTTTGCAAGTCCAACTGTTCTGAATTTTGCAAATCTGTGTTTTGGCAGGGGGGTTGCTCCTTCATGTGTGGGGTAGAGCAAGTGGATACTTCATTTGGAAGGGTATGCCTGAAGTGTTACCCAATTTCCTTCCTCTGGTCAACGGATTACTAAATGATTATCCTCATTTACTTTGTCATGTAGTCGGCTGCATATACTGAACCCACCAGCTCTTAGTCGCAGGTATTCTTTGACAATGGCCTGGATTCGGGTACTTGAATCCGTTGGAGATAGAGGTCTTACCTCCTGGGGAATTTCTAGTTGGAGATCTTCTCGCTGCTCTATCCATAAGTCTTCTTCCATGGGTGATGCCTCTTCATCCACGCCTTATTCCTATCGGTCATAACCCGACTCTGGCAGATTTATTTCTTGTTATGTCACCCCAGTGGTCATTCTTATTTGCAGCACTATAGACTGATCTCTTCTTTCTTCCCTTCTTTTCAACCTCTTCTCCCTTTCTAACCTCTGCAAATCCAATGTACTTTTGTGTGTCACTGTCCATTCAATTTCCTTATTAGGTTGACTTTTCATTGCTAGTGATGGTATTTTCTTCACTCGACTAGAATCCTTTTTACTTTACCCCGACACATGACCAAATACCCCCCCATAGCCTACCCGACGCTTTAGAAAGCTCGGATAGTTCTATTTATTTGCTTAGGAAGTACTCCCACTCCATTTCGGCAATAAATTTTTCCCATTTCTTCTGTTTCTCCACCCAGTTAGAATTTGGTGGTAGTTCATGTAGTGATGGACAGGGCTCTACAATATGGACCACTCCCTTCTTGATTAGGAATTTGAACAAAAGGGTTGGTAAGGAGCAAAGGAACTGCTCAGTGAGGTATGTATAAAACCTTTTCTCAATGCTTTTGATTGAAACTCTTTCCTCGATGGCTTGTTCTTCACAGAATTCAACTGTGATCTTTTTGAACCACTCTGACAAGTTTGTTCACCCGCCTTGAATTAGTTTCTCCAGTAGCTCTTGGTCTTTAGTTGCTTCTGGATTTTTCATCTAGAAGTTTTTTCAAAAGCTGAGGTACTGACTCTACAAATTTCTCATGTGTTTCAGTGAAGAATTTCTCCTTCACCTGAGCAATGGTCAATCTATTTCTCCTTTCGTAGTTCTGCAAATAATTTTCTATCTTGCGCTCCCACCAATTATTAATCTCTTGCTTTGATATCATCTGCTTATGGTCATTACATCCGTATATGTACTACCGACAACAAAACCAATGTTGTAATCTCACAGTTCACATAGGGTTACCAATAATACACATAGAAACATATAATCATAATAGATACAAGAGATAGAATGGTAAGGTAGAATAATAGTTGTATTAATAAGTCACGTGAGGGTCCATACATACATCAAACTGAACCAAATTCTCATCTGGCTAAACATCCTAATATATATGATTACAAATGGTTACAAGTAACTACCTGTTAGTTCAGTCAATCGACACAACTTATTGTGGGTGACCTAATCTCCGATTAGTCAGCTACTTGACTAGTTGACTCACCGACTAGTTCCTCCAATAGGAGGTTCTGAATGAAGCCTCAGAGGGGTGCTACCCTTGATTTCCTCTAGGATTCTTTTTGTAAGTAGAGGACCAGCCATCGATGGCATCATGAATTGTGCATTTTTAGTACCAATTCTAGCTAGAACCATGGTCCCTGGGGAAGTAACATAAGTCTCTCCCACTGCTTCCCTTTTTTCAACATCTCCCTCATCTGTAGCTCCACCAGAATGATGAGAAATGGAGTAATGTCCCTAAGCAAAATTAGCCTCTAGACTGTTGGGTTTTTCATCTTTCTGTATCAATAATTCTCTGATGTTGATTGTCATGTATTTTTACACGCTCCATTTTTTCATCATGTCTTCCATTAAAACTCCCATCATGTTTTTAACAATCCAATAATGATGAATTGTACCAACACTCCTTCAAGAATCCATATTCTCATAGACTACGCAGAATTCCTAGTGTAGTCGTGCATTGCTCCCAAGTCGGTATTTCTCCTGGAGCCTCCACGAATAGCTCCACCCTTTCTAGGAGTGCCTCTTTTCCTCGGCATAACGCCATACTAGTGAACAACACCATTGATAGAGAAATAAACCGATAGAACTGAGTTCACTAGAAGCCCCATAGAAGTGATACTAAAGGTCACCCCAACATCCATGTTTATCCTCTCGAAAAAGAGCCTGGTCACACGTGAGATATTTCCATCCATTAAACCTAGCACACAGTCCATCGTAACTCTTCTTTGATCCATGTTGAGGCGACTTGACATCCTTGCGGCTAGAGAGAATGCAACTTAATTCCTAGCGTATGAAGCAATTAACCCCCATGTTTTTCAAATGCCATGCGTCGAGACCGTTTGTCCATGCAATGTGGGCCGACCAAGTGTTCACGTTGGTGACTCACCTGCATCCGGGATAGATTTGAATACATTACTTGTTCATAATCTTGGATTTTGTTAGTGTTTTCAAAATCCAATAAATGGGTATAAAATAAAGTATACTCTAACTACGGTGATTGTTAGGTCAAAGGAAACCCTAAGAAACAATTTTTATACTTGTGCTTGTCCCTAAAGGAAAGTTAGTGACTACTAGCTTTCCACCTATGAGAAGAACAAGTCTAGAACCCACAACAAGATCAGATTTGAATACATGAAATGTTTCATAATCTTGGATCTTCTTAGATTATTCCAAAGCCAATAAATGGGCACACATAAAAGTATAATTTAACCATGGTGATTGTTAGTTCAAATCCAACCCTAGATCATTATTGCATCCTTTTGGTTTTTCTAGATGAAAATCTAGTGGTCACTATATTTCCTTCTCACATAAGCACAATCATAGTTATGAAAACAACATATGAATACTAATATTTCTTATATTTAAAGATTGGAGAAAAAAGAATCGAGCAATGGTTGCATACTTGTGCTTCTTTTCTAGCTTTCCTTCCAAAACAAGCACAAGTGCAGAGGCAACAACAACATTAGATTTAAATAAATTATTATTGAACCATCATGGATCTTCTTTTCTTTCTCTAAATCCAATAAATGGGAACATGCAAGGGTATAACACTAACAATGGTGATTTTCAAGATGAAGGTATCCCTGTAACATCGAATACATCCCTATGATATTGTTGTAACAAAACTAGCGACTGCTAGCCTTCGTTCTAGCAAAAGAACATGTGCATTGATGACAACAACATTAGAACACTAAACTTAGTTAGGGTGAAATAATAATGTTCCAAACACAATGAGCAATGGTTTCATAGTTTTGCTTGTCCTTGAAGGAAATATAACATCCACTATCTTTTTGTCTACGAGAGGAACAAGTGTAGAACCCATAACAACATCAAATTTGAATACATATCTATTTTATAATCATGGATCTTATTAGCTTCTTCTAGAGACAATAAATGGGCACAAACAAAGGCATAATCTAACCATGGTGATTGTTAGTTCAAATCCACCCCCAAAGCATTAATTGCATCCTCTTAGTTTTTCCAAATGGAAAGCTAGTAGCTGCAAGATTTCCTTCTTTCACAAGCACAAGTGCAACAATAAGAATGACAAATGACCACAAACCTTGCTTATGGTGAAATGTTGGAGAAAGGAAAAATTGAGCAACACTTGGATACTTTTTCTTCTTTTCTATCTTTACTTTTAACACAAACACAAGTTATTTTACAAGAAAAATGTCACAAGGATGAGAAATCCTCCCTATCCTTGCATGATTTAACCAAGGAAACGTTGTAAGTGTTAAAATACCGGGAGGGAGTTGAATCAATATTTTCCCAATAATACATTTTTAATAAAAATCAAGTTGATGATCACCAATCACATCATATCATCAATATGTATGAAAATAACAATATGCATAGTACACAATAAATTTTGACATGGAAACCCAAGTCCTGGGGGTAAAACCACATAATCCTTTTGAATAATAGTTTTCTAAAAATAACTAGAAGGAGGAAACAACCTTCTTATTACAATGAATTAAATTTTCCACCTACAACTGGAAGGATTCTACAACCTAAAGGAAGCTACAACTCCCTATTTCACCAGCTTCAACCAGAAGGAGGCTACAACCTCCTTTCCTTTCCCCGTCTTGCCACCCAGATAAGAAAGAGATTTCCAAACCTGTGAACCTGTCAAACCAAACTTTGAATCTACTGCTGATAACCTCTACACTTTTATCACTCCCAAATCATTCTTGTATGCCAACAATTCATTTCATTTCCATACAATTCTCATGTACATCATTTTACACCTCATCATACACAATTACTGAACAAGTAATTATGCTCTACTTTCACTGAAAATAAGGACTTTGTGGTACCGGGGAATCCAAAGAAACAACTGGGGAACAATAGAAACAACTTAGGGGAACTTAAGCGCTCTAAAGGGTTTACAAGGATTCTGACATTGTCCCAAGGGCTCCAAGGGATTTAGAATTAGGCTTGGACAAGGTCAAAAGGTCTCATTTGAAATTAACGAACTTATGACCCTGAAGGGATCCTCAAGGGGCACCAAGACACACTGGCACACACCCGTTGGAATCAATGACAATTTAGTCAACAATATCCCACTTTTTCATTGATGACAAATTCAAAGATCCCCCTTAGAAAGAGCTTCCTTTGTTCACAAATCTCTCCCTTTGAGAAGCCTTCCTTTACCTTCTATGTTCAAGTTTTTCTCCTCCTTTGGCATTAATGGAAAAGGGTACTCCTTGTTGTATTACTATTCCCCTTTTCATGTTGATGTGTTGTTGAAGACGGATCAATTAAATTAAGAGATAGTATGACTCCCAATTTTTCTCGGAGGTACTGAAAAGTCTCTCTTGGGAGAGGCTTCATAAAGATGTCTGCAATATGTTCTTTTGTCCCAATATATTCCAACTTGATATTCTTTTTCTGTGACTTGTTCTCGAAGAAAATGAAACTTGATAGGAATGTGCTTGGTCTTGGAGTGCATGCCTAGATTCTTGGAGATACTGATGGCACTCGTATTGTCACATAGAATTGGAATTGGCTCATCACATGTCACATGTATGTATTGCAGGGTTTTCTTCATCCAAAGAATCTGAGTACAACAAGTTGCTACTACTATATATTCTGCTTCGACGGTTGATAAGGATAATGAAGACTTCTTTTTTCTCGACCAAGATACTAGAAAATTGCCTAGAAAGAATATTGTTCCATTGGTGCTTCTTTTGTCTTCAACACATCCTTCCCAATCTACATCTGAATAAACTATCAATGTTAGCTCATTTCCTTTTGGACACCAAATTACAAAGTCCATAGTCCTTTTGAGATATCTAAATATCCTTTTAACTGCTATAATGTGAGTTTCCTTTGGAGCATATTGGAATCTTAAAACTTGTCCAACAACCTGGATCAAGTTCCTGGTTCAGTTGTAGACAATATAGAGAAGTGTACCTGCTCATCTCTTCTGGATAGTCATCTTCTAGTTCCTATTCCGACATCCTTATCACCAATAATTTGATCTGATGGATGATTCTTCTGGAACTAGTTCTTAGGTATCTGTTGATTCTTTTATTCTTCTTGTTCCACAGTTGACTGATTCCATTCTTAATATTCTGAGAGTTGTTCTTCATCTATCTGCTCTTCCATTTTAATTTTCTTCATTTCTTTTTTATCAAAAACTTCCTCTTCTTGATCAACTGATTCTTCTAAGTATTCTATGGATGGTGTTAGTCTTCCCTCATCTATTTTCACATTGATGATTTCGATCACCTTGTCTAATCTCAAATTTTAGCATTTGTAATATTTCCTCTCAGATGAATATCCAACGGATATGCCCTCGTCTACTCGAGAGTAAAATTTTCCAATCTTCTTATCTTCTCTTTTGATGTAGAACTTTCTTCCAAAGATTCTGAAGTGTCGTACATTTGATGCTCTGCTTGTCCATAGCTCATAGGGAATTTTATCAGTTTTGCTTCTGAGTAATCCTCTGTTCAAGATGTGTACTGTTGTATAAACTGTGTGTCCATAGAAGTTGTCATTCAACTTGGATTCATTCAATATGGTTCGATCCATCTCCATTACTGATCTATTCTTTCTTTCAACAACTCCATTTTTTTTAGGTGTTCTGGCTATTGAAAATTGTCTCTTTATTCCATGCTCTTCACAGTATTTTTTCAATTCATCTGAAGTGAATTATCCACCATTGTCGAAACTTAGGCACTTGATTTGTGATCATGTTTCATTCCCAACTAGTTCCTTGAATGTTTTGAAACATCCAAAAGCTTCTGACTTTATGTTGAGAAGATATACCCATGTCACCCTGGTATAGTCATCAATAATTATCATGAGATGTTTTTCACCATTCAGTCCTTTTCTCTTGGTTGGTCCACATATGTCAGTGTGAACGAGCTCCAAAGGTTTTGTAGAAGAATTCTCTTTTGTCTTGAAATGTACTCTTGTTTGTTTTCCATGTTGACACTGTTCACATACAAAGTTAGTAGGATTTTTAAATTCCGACATATTTCGAACTGCTTGGTTTTTATAGATCTTGACCAAATTGTCAAAATGTATATGCCCCATTCTTTTGTGCCAAAGACAACTTTCATCTTCTTTTCCCAAGTGATATTTCTTGGACTCAATCTTATCCAACACGTATATGTTGTTGGGGGTCTTGGTGGTTGCGGCTAATAACTTTTCTAATCCTTGCTTCCTTATTCTGCATGCTTTTGAGTTGAAGAGGATTTCATGTCCTTGATCACAGATCTGACTGACGCTTAGAAGATTATGCTTCATGTTGTATACAAGAAAGACATTTTTAGCTAGGGAGTTTTTGCTTCCAAGCTTCACTGTGCCTTTCCCCAATACGTTTGTTGAATTGTTGTTTCCAAAATAGATAGGTCCTATGTCCTTATTAATATTAACAAAAGCACTTTTGTTACCTGCCATATGCTTGGAGCAATCGCTATCAACATACCATTCACCAGAGCCGCTTTTTTTTTTTAATCTTGAAGAGAAATTACACATTCCTAGTTGTCCTTGCATTTAATCCATACCTTATTAGGCATTTCCTCATTTCTTATTGTAGGTATCTTCATTTTGCAATATTTGGCTATATGTCCAAAGTTGTTACACTTGTAACATTCTACTTTTTATCTCAAGGGACCAAACTTTTTATTGTACTATGGTCATTTGAGGGTTGCAAGGTTATTCCTTGTTTCAAAGTTTCTTCTTTGAAAACAGTTTACAACTTTGTGTCCAAATCTTCCACATCTAAAGCAATTCCCATAAAATAAGTATCCATACTTGGGAACATATGAAGGAGGTTATTTTCTGAGAGATGGTATTTTTGTTGGCCTTCCTTTTAATAAGGGTGTTCTGGTTGACATTCAATCTCTTATTTATTTGTGGAGTCCTTAACAACTTCTGCATAACTTATTGGATTTTGTTCATTACTTGTCATCATTGATCTTGAGGCCTCATCAGTATTCTACTGGTATCCTATACCTGTCTTGTCGAAGAATGGATTCTGATTGTTGATGATTTCTTCTAGAAGCTTGGAGTTGTTCTCATAACTCTTGTTGATATCTTTTGTCTGTGATTTTGTCTTTAGAGATATTATTTCAGCCTCACGATTTTCTTTTTTCTTTCATACTTGTCATCAACTGTTTAGTAAGAGAGTCTTCGATTCTTTTGGTTTATTCCAGTTTGACCTTTAAGTCAGCAATGATTTATTCAAACTTTGTGTTTCTTCCTTAAGTACCATGTTCTCCTTCCTAACTTTCTTCAAATATTTCAAGGCACTTATAAGTTTTGCTTCAAGATCTACTTCATCTTCAACTTCAGATTCTTCATCACCATTGGGGTCCTCATTTGAGTTTATTTACATAAGGAGTACCTTATCTGGTTCACCATCATCATCAAAGCCACTGCCACTGTCATTGTCGGAGCCACGACTGGGTGAGGTGTTGTCCCTTTTTGTATAGAGACTTTTCTTCTTTGCAAACTTCCCTATATTCTTATTCTTGTAATTACCGTACTTCTTGTAGGGTTTGAAGCTGTCATCTCCATCACTATCTGAGTTCTTTGCATATGGACATTTAGAAGCAAAATGGCCCATATTTCCACATGAAAAACATTTAAGAGCTAACTTACCTTTGTATTTCCCAGTGCCTTTCTTCAATTTCTGAACAAAGTTAGTTATTTCTTCATCATCAGATTCATCACTTGTTGGATTTTCCTTTGTTGATTTGTTCTTCCCATATTTTTTGGAGGAGACCTTGAATGTTGCTTCCTTTCTTGACGTGTCCTTGTCTTCAATTCTCATTTCGTAAGACACAAGAAACCCATGCAGCTGATCTACTGTCATAGTCTTCATATTTTTTCTTTCTTCTAGGGCATAAATCTTGGGGTTGAACCTCTTGGGAAGAGTTCTTATAACTTTTAAAACAACTATGGACTCCTCAACTTATTCTCCAAAACCTTTGATGGTATTCACAAGTTGATCAACTCGAAGCATATAGGCTGCTATGTCTTCGTCTTCATTCATACTTAGTTGTTCAAATTGTCCTTTGTATGTTTGAAGTTTGGATTCCTTGACTTTTATATCTCCTTCATATGTGGTTCGGAGTTTGTCCCACGTTTCCTTTGCAAAGGGGCAGTGCATAACTTTGTTGAATAAAAATTCATTTATAGCACCTAGAGGGTGATTTCTGGCCTTTGAGTTCTTGTTGTATTGAGCCAACTCAACTGCATCTGTTGGTACGGTATGTGGTACCTTTTACCCATTCTTGATACTTTTCCATATTTCTATTCCTTGAGCTTCTATGAAGGCTCTCATCCTTATGCTCCAGAATGCATAGTTGCTTCCATCAAATAAGAGTTTTCCAGTTTTGTTTTGTTTAGAAAACTTTCCCATGATTTCCTTCCAGCGGTTAGTCTATTCTGAAGGAACGCACTCTGATACCAATTGTTGAAATACTGAGAGGCTGGTGAATTAGTATTTGCACAATAATAAATTTTTAATTAAAAGCAAGTTGATGATCACCAATCATAGCATATCATCAATATGTATGAAAATATCAAGCTACACAGTACACAATAATTTTTGACGTGGAAACCCAAGTCCTGGGGATAAAACCACAGAATCATTTTTAAAAATAGTTTTCTAAAAATAATTGGAAGGAGGAAACAACCCCCTTATTACAATGACATCAGTTTTCCAGATACAACTGGAAAGAGGATACAACCTCTTATTTATAGGCTACAACCTAAAGGAAGCTATAACTCCCTATTTCTATGGATTCAACCAGAAGGAGGCTACAACCTGCTTTCCTCTCCCCGTCTCGCCACCCATATAAGAAAGAGATTATCGAACCTGTGAAATTGTCAATCCAAAATATGAATCTGTTGTCAATAACCTCTGCACTCTGATCACTTCCAAATCATACTTGTATACCAACAAGTCATTTCACTTCCATACACTGCTCATGTACATCATTGTACACCTCATCATACATAATTATTGAACAAGTGATTTTGTTATTCTTTCACTAAAAATAAGGCATGCATTGTCATGCATCATCATCATAGGTATGCATCATCATCATAGGGTATGCATCCTCATCATCAAATATACGTCATGATCATCTCAGTGTGCACCATGTATGCATCATCAACATCAAGTATACATCATAGTGCATAGGAGATCATCATCACACTATGGTATGCATGTACATCATAGAGTGTAAATCATTATCACATGCATTATCATCATAAAGTGTATCATATCATAGCATAAAGGTACGGAACATCATCAGCATAGCCTCCATAATGAATTCAAATATATATACCAATACAAATGCTCACATACTAATATCAAATATGAACTCTATCAATGAGAGACATGTGCCATCACAAGAGAAACACAAAAGCATGAACCATACCTTTTCAAATATCAAAATATGAAGAAATAATATAAAACAAAAATAAACTCTAGATCATGTCACCACATATCCCTCATAACACTATTTCCAACGAGCCAAGAATTTTTTTATTATGATTCCGTATGATAAAGTTATGCCAATTTTAGTGAAGATGCCCAAAACTTTCTCCTCCAGAAAATTTTGCACTTTTCTACAAGAGTTGTGAATTACCAAAGAGAGACTTGACTGATGAAAAAATGAAATCTTTGATATTCTATTTATATAGGTTTTGGAGGAAATTTAGCACCTCAAATTGAGTTGACATGCAATTAAAAATTAAAAATAATTAAATTCTCTTTTGTTTGGTCGGCTGACCCAAAAATGTGGGGTACACCAACTTCAAAAATTCATATATCTTCAACCGTAAGGATTTATAAGATAATCCACATATCAACGAAAATGGATTGACGAGGAATATCTCCCTATGATGGGTTTCTTTTCAAATTCTTGGTATAATACCCTTAAATTCTTCAATTTTTTCAAGACTTCAAAGATTCCACACATAAAGGTGCCAAAGACCATGTTACCTTATGCATAAATTCCAAAGTCAAAGGATTCAATGGACGTCATCAAAGGCATGAGGTATTCAATGGTATTCACATCCACATACTTAACATCAACAAGGAGTAGGTCTCCACCATATACTCATCATATCAAGGATATCAAGGACCCCAACACCACCAAGGTGTGGGGGTGACTAGACTTCACCCAGGGTTCCTTGACCTCACAAATGACCATGTAATGGGTCATTTGGACTCTTTGAAGTTATTGTTACACCGAAATATTACACTCTTGATCCATGTGTCAACCCTTTTCCTAATCCCCAAGTTTATCTCTGCTAAATTTGACTGAGATTGAGGTTTTCCCTACTTTTTTTTCCTCTTTAGGAAGGTCGACGCACTTATCCTTCATGCTAGGAGCACCGAAGGAAATTTTTCCCTTCATGTTAGGTGCACTGGCACCGACGCTCTATCTCCCACTGCTAGGAGAGAAGACGACGCTTTTTTCCTTCTTGCTAAGAGCGTCGATGGCGTTTTGAGGGAAAAAAACAAAGATTCCAGATCCTTCTTGAAGGTGGATAAGGTGTTGGTTTATCCCTATTATCTAGGTGAGGTGGCATTTCATTTCCTAACCTGTAGGGAAGATCCCTTAGACTTCCCCTCCTAATCCTCAACCTATTCTATCCCTTTGACATTATAAATTAAACCCTCTCTCCATTTGGAAGGGAGGAAGGACTATGGTACTCTTATGCTGGTAGAATTTCTAGGTGGATTACTATCTTGCTTTGGAGGATTTGGCTTGGATTGTTGGACAAAATATTGTAGAGTTAAGGCTAGGTTGTGATGTTCCTTCTCATTGTAATTCTATGTATCTCCTTGATTACATTAATACAAATCTCTTTTCATAAATGTTATTGCGTTTATAATGTTTAGAGCTTTCTTCCTTAACTGTTAGCTTAGATCAATTATATGTTTGTATACACATATGTTGTTTGCTTGTTTCCACTTGCTTTACAGGGTTTTACAGCTGTAGATCTGAAGATTCTGGAGCTTGGATCAACAAAGAGAGAAGAGGATCTGTGAATATCAGGTAAGTGATCTATCTGTTCTTTGCATTTTTGATTGATCTAGGAAAGTAGATCATATTCTGTATTTGATTTTTTCTAGATCCACTTGGACTAGGGAGATCTGGCTTGATTCCGATTGAGTAGATTTATCCGATCACAAATTTGGAGACTCCGCTGGGAATCGTACATAGATTTGATTTCTTTTGTTTTGATTTCATATCTTTTATCAGTCCTTTTTCTAGCCTCTAGGGACCTTCCCTCTTTTGGATTTTCTCTTTGAAGAGTGTCTTGCATCCGCTTGATTCTCTTTGGCTCACTGTCAAACCTTCTGCCCTTTTCCCATAGAAAATATGACTTTTATTCTATTTTGTTTCTCCATTGGCGCACCTAGGCTTTGTAGTCAGAGCGTCGTTGTTTTAATTTTTTAACATCATAAGTGTTGACTGTATAGGCTCTCTTTGCCTTAGGAGAAAAGGCACCATCAGTGCTTTTACATTGTGTAGTAGGTGCGCTGCGACGCTCTGGTGCAATGTAGCATGTGCGTCGTAGGTTGGTGCTTTTGCGCAGTGTAGTAGGTGCACCGCGGTCCTCTGGTGTAGTGTAGCATGTGAACCCTAGGTAGGCACTCTTGTGCAGTGTTTTATGGCGTCGATCCCCTCATAGGCGCTCTGGTGCAGTGTTGTAAGTGCTACGCCCTTTGAAACTTAGTTTTTGTCTCATATTTCCTTATCTTTTGGGTTTTGGTTTGATGGATTTTGGTTTTTAGGCTGCATTTGATAGTCATTCACCCTCTAGACCTAGCATTATCTCTTCCTCCCCTCAGTCATTGAGTGTTTTGGTTGTTTTGGAGAAATTCTTAATTGTTTTGGAGTTGTTTGGGTGCTTGTCATATTCCTTTTGATTTTTGAATGAATGGAGTGTTGTAGGTGTTCTGTCTTTTTCTGTTTGTATATCTGAAAAGAGAATTATCCTTTTCTTTATTCTTCAGATTCATGTTTGTTTGAAGAGGAAACTCAGTCAAAAGAGGAAAAAAAAAAACTAGACCCCCCTTGCTTGTGTATGAATTCACAAGTATTTTCAAGAATTGTATTTGAAGTTGATCTTTAAAAGCTTCATAGTTTCCTTTGAATAGATCTTGGTTTTCTTAGATCTCTGATTTCTGTCTTGTTTTAACAAAAAACTCTTTCCCTACCTTAGGTAGTTTTCATTGAAAGAGCAATGTGCATTATCATGTAGATAGGATTTGCATTCTTTTTACATTTCCTATCTGCACATCATGCATTCACTTAACCACTCAAGATAAAATTAACGCTAGTTTAGGTTTAAAATCATTTAGTGATTGTGTGTAAGTTAGTGACGTGTTCGGGCGTCATAAAATGTAGCAGCTGTCGTTAATTTGTCTGCACTACAACCCGGAACTCGCACGGTTCTTCCACGTACCGTCGGTATATCAAACTGCCTTTCACGTACCCTTGGGGTATATAGAGAGGTACTTCACGTACTCGATTGCTTATAGGAAGGCCCATTTTGAAAGGTTGTGCATTAGACAACACTACTACCGATTTGAGCTCCCCCGTACCTAGTGTATATTGGGAGACCCTCTTAGGATTCCTGTGACCAACTGAGTTATCCTTTTGGCCTGTCCTGTGAGGTTCTTGACTTTTGATCCACTCCTATTCACACAGTTTGCTTGTGGCTTTTAGACTTGAGTAGTGTTTGATCTTGTGTGCTATTTTAGAGATTCTTGGAGATTTCAGATATGGGAGACTCTCCTAGGACCACCAGTTAAGAGAACCCTTTTCAAGGTATGTATTTTGTTTCTCCCCCTTGTGGAGCTATTGGTCCTCCCTTCATGGCCACTTTGAACCTTCCCAGATTGACTATAGGATTACTTGTATGGTTATTCTCTAAACCTGTCATACCAAATGCATCCTTTGTGTCAGATCCTGGTCCTTTATCGCATGAGCATCAACCTCATGTTAACCCTTCTCCTTCTTCGTCGAATGTTGAATCAAATTCCCTATCTTCCTCTTCATCTGTTGAAAACTTTGAAGTTAGTAAATAGGTGGGCAAGAAGAAGATGAAAAGGAAGGATAAGAATAAGAACACTAAGTAGAAGGTCATTGATCCAACCTCTAATCTTCATGTTGGAATCCCACCATCCACTGGTCATCATGCTAGGAATATTGATGTACCTATTTTCGACACCCATAAAGCTAAGTTCCCTTGTAGACTTTGCAAGGGTAATCACCTTCTCAAGGTCTGTCCTGGTATTTCCCTAGTATCAAAAGTGTGGTCTAAACATCCTGTGTCGTCAGTCTCTAATCATCATGCTGATGATGCCCCGTCAACTAGTGACTCTTTGGTTAAGAGTCGAAAAGGAAAGGTTAGATATCCTTGCTTGCTATGTCAGGATATGCACCGTACTTATCTTTGTCCTCACATGGACAAAGCTTCAAAGTTTTTGGAAGATCTTACTGTTCCTCAACAACATCTTCCAACCGGTTATCGTAATTTGTCCCTTGACCTTTGGTTGGTTGATCAAGTGGTCGATCCAAGTCCATCCTTGGTCGATCCCACTCTTTCATTGAAGAGTGAAGTTGAAGTGGTTGATCCAAGTCCATCCTTGGTTGATCCCACTCTTCCTTTGGCGAGTGAATTTAAAGTGGTTGAGTCGATGTCATCTCCACCCGATCCAACTCTTTCGTCAGAGAGTGTTGAGACTAAAGTATTCCCTTCGAAAGAGTCTTCATCTCCTCCCCCTCTTCCAAATGAGAGTGAAAACCATCCTGCTAAAGTTTTCATAGTTAGTTCTGGTTGTTCTATGCAAGAAGAAGTTTTTTCTCTTTTGACAGAACCCTCTCCAAGTAGTGAGGTTATTTCCTTTGACTGGAGTAACCTAACAGAATATCGTCTTCATTCGAGTGTTCCTTTCCAGATAGCTGTGTGAGTTTCCGCTAAGAGTATACTCCACGCTATCGTTGATGAAGGGGATTATGTTAGCATTATATCCTCTACTACTTGGAAATCCATAGGTTCTCCTCCGCTTGTGTCAGCCACCGATTAGATACTGGATTTTAATCAAAGACCTGTAGCACCTTTAGGGATCCTTTCTCAGTTTCCTATTTCTTTGGAAGGAAAAACTGTCTGTATCGATGTTATGGTAGTACAAGGTCCCTTCGATTTCAATATGCTCCTTGGGCGTGATTATGTTTATGCCATGAAAGCTGTAGTGTCCACACTCTTTCAAGTGATGTATTTTCCTCATGATGGGAAGATTGTGACCGTTGATCAGCTTTCCTTCGTTAAACCTAATTATCATGTGACTCCTAGTCATCAGACTTCCCTGAATGTCCCGCATGTTCTTGTGGTTTCTTCTCCTTCTAGTTAGCTTCTTCCCATCATAGGTAAAATGGGGGCATGGCTCCAGCCTTTGCATATCATACTGGAGTTAAGTCGCTAGCTTCTTATGTAAGGGGGAAACCCACCAACCTCTGGACATCATGTTGGCTTAGAAATTTGTGCGAGCATAGTTCTTATCTCGTGTCAAGCTCGTTAAAAAATGAAACATACATTGTGAGCAAAGTTCCCATTCTATGTCAAGCTCTTTAAAAAATGAAATAGATGTCTATGAGCATAGTTCCCATTCCATGTCGAGCTCGTTAAAAAATGAAATGGATGTCCTCAAGAATAGTTACTTTCTATTTCAAGCTTGTGTAAAAATGAAACAGGTTCCCTCAAGCATAGTTATTCTCTGTTTCAATCTTGTGTAAAAATGAAATAGGCCACTTTGAGCAGTGTTTATTCTTGGTTTCAAGCTCATTAAAAAATAAAATTGACCTTGAGTAGAGTTCCTTTTTTGTGTCAAGCTCATTAAAAAATGAAACAGATTATTCCATTGTGTCAAGACTCAATACCTGAACCTTCATTTCATCTACTTTAAAGGAGATGAAATGAAGCTTGGGGGGAATTGTACCCTATATTTTTATTGGTGTTTAGCTACTTTATAGTTATACTGGGTGAAAGTACCAACCACTAGACATCATGTTGGGAAATCACCCGTCAATGGGAGTCATTTTGAGCATACTTTCTTTATTTTCGAGCTCGCTAAAACATGAAATGACCCTTTTGAGCATAGTTCATTTTCTATTTCAAGCTCGTTAAAAAATGAAGTAGGTTTCCTTAAGCATAGTTTACCTTTTGGTTTCAAGCTTGCATAAAAATGANGTTTCTGTTCCAAGCTCGTTGAAAAATGAAGCAGATACCCTGAGCATTCTTTCAACTGATCTTCGAGCTCGTTAACAACAGTAAGATGGTGTTGAGCTTACTTTTAATTTTTTGTGCTCTGGTTAAAACATGAAAACTGGTTTGAGCTTACTTTATTTCTTTTTTGTGCTTTGGTTCAAACATGAAAAAGGTTTCGAGTGCCTTTTATACCTTTGTCGTGCTCGTTAAAAACTCAGTGAAGAGGTATCGAGTATAGTTTTACTATTTTTCAAACTTTTTAAAATAGGATTATGAAAAAAGAACTCGTTCGAGAGTTATATTTAAGCTCTTTTGAGTCTCCTTAAAAAAAAAAAGATTGCCAAGTGAGATTGTTACGTTCACACTTGTAAAAGTATCAGAACAGTCAACTAGTTGGTGGTAGGTTATCTCTTTTTCAGACCGACTAGCCTTATTTATGAAAAAGGACCTTTTGGAGTCTTCTTAGTCATTTCAGACTCTCTAAACATGAAATGACAAATGAGTTTGCTTTCATCGGACTCGTAAAATTAAACGATGAAGGGCCCTTTTCTAGGAATGAACTCATCCTTTCTCAGGTTCATAAAACATATGAGATTGGACTCGTTTGAAGGACGAGCTATATCGAGCGTTTGTTACCCTTTTCCAGCTCATTAAAAAGAAAATAGGCACTCATCAATCATGCTGGGGAAATTAAGGAAAGAGTTTGTATTTTGTTATGGCAGTACATAGTCACTCTTGAACATGGCACTCACTTGAATATGCATTTCAATACTTGGGTAATCCCTTTGTCATCAAGTCTTGCTAATTCCTAGAGTCTTCTTACTCCTTTGAGTTGTCCAAGAATACTCTCACCGTCGGTTGCATTGGGGTATTGGTATCATTCTCATGTCAATACTGCCAAGTCATGATGTGCCCATGTTCAAGAGAAGTTTGGTCATTTATCCATTGTCTGTAGTCAGTTTACCTTCTATCATGTTGGTCATCCCTGAGTCAGTTTTGTACATCACTCTGCTGTCTGGTTTAATCCAAAACATCTTTGATCGTGTTTCGTGTCGATGATGGGGGATTCGTCATGGCCCTCCTTCGATGAGCCTATTCCTATAAAATTCAACTACTTATCCAGGAATTAGAATTAAAAACCAAAACAAGTACCTTGGTCCTGCATTCCTTAATGGCAGGTTACCTCGTTTTCAACATGAGTTTACATCATTGACTCTTGATTGAAAGATCCCATCGAGTGGTCGACTCCAAGTCCTTTATTCACATTCGTTGGTATGTACTATGATACCTTGGGAATAATTGACATCAATGGTGATTTCCCTCACACTTGTTAATAGTTTACATTATTGACTGGTAATTAAGTGGTTTCTACCATGTTCGACGTCAAGACATTGTAGTCACGTGGTTAGATTCGTATCATTACGGGTTTGGCTTGAATACCTTGGGTTGTCATGTATTTTTTCCCAGGTTGTGATGGATTTTGTTTTGATTCATATTACACTGATCCACCTTTGTATTGGTTGTGGTTGTTTTATCATCTCATCATGGATCTACGCTTGTGTCTAGTATCCATGATTGTGTTCAGTTTTCTCTCCACTACCATGGATCTGCATTGTATTGGTCGGTAGCCATGTTATGATTCATATGAGATTTGATTTAGTGGTACTACAACAGCTTCCAGCCAATATAGTTGCCTTAGATTTCTTCACTTTGTAAAACATTCACCTATCGCATTCCTTTAACTTCATGCTTTGGGGGGATTTTTGTTACACCGAAATCTTACACTCTTGATCCATGTTTCAACCCTTTGCCTAATCCCCAAGTTTCTCTCTGCTAAAGTTGACTGAGATTGAGGTTTTTCCTACTTTTTTCCCTCTCTAGGAAGGTCGGCACCCTTATCCTTCATGCTAGGAGCACTAAAGGTGATTTTCCCCTTCGTGTTAGGTGCACCGATGCTGGCGCTCTGTCTCCCAATGCTAGGAGCACTGACAGTGCTTTTTCCCTTCCTGCTAAGAGCGTTGGTGGAGTTTTGAGGGAAAAAAAAGATTCAAGATCCATCTTGAAGGTGGATGAGGTGTTGGTTTATCCCTATTATCTAGGTGAGGTGGCATTTCATTTCCTAACCTATAGGGAAAATCCCTTAGACTTCCCCTGCTAATCCTCAACCTATTCTATCCCTTTAGCCTTATAAATTAAACCCTCTCTCCATTTGGAAGGGAGGAAGGACTATGGTACTCTTATGCTGGTGGAATTTCTAGGTGGCTTACTATCTTGGTTTGGAGGCTTTGGCTTGAATTGTTTGATGGAAGATTGTAGCGTTAAGGCTAGGTTGTGATGTTCCTTCTCATTGTAACTATATGTATCTCCTTGATTACATTAATACAAATCTCTTTCCATAAATGTTATTGCCTTGATAATGTTTAGAGCTTTCTTCCTTAACCATTAGCTTAGATCAATTATATGTTTGGATACGCATATGTTGTTTGCTTGTTTCCACTTACTTTACAGGGTTTTACAACCGTATATCTGAATATTCTGGAGCTTGGATCAACATAGAGAGAAGAGGATCTACGAATATCAGGTAAGTGATCTATCTGTTCTTTGCATTTCTGATTGATCTAGGAAAGTAGATCGTATTCTGTATTTGATTTGTTCTAGATCCACTTGGACTAGGGAGATTTGGTTTGATTCCAATTGAGTATATTTATCCGATAACAGTTATATACTTCTTAAACCCACCAAGGACTCTTTCTAGGGTACTGGGGAAAAGGTTGTGGTACTAGGGAATCCAAAGAAACAACTGGGAACCATAGAAACAACTTAGGGGAACTTAAACACTCTAAAGGGTGTACAAGGATTTTGGCATTGTCCCAAGGGCTCCAAGGGCTTCAAACTTGGGCTTGGACAAGGTCAAAAGGTCTCCTTTGACATTAATGGACTTCTAACCCTGAAGGGATCCTCAAGGGGAACCAAGACACACCGACACACACCTTTTGGCATCAATGACAATTTAATCAATAACAAGTGGTGATTAGTAGACCATACACTAAAAATCCAAAGAATAACTCAATAAACAATAATAAAATAAAGGATTGTCAAGTGCCAAAATACCATAAAAAAATAAGCTATATTCAACCATATAGTATTGTACAATGGAAAATTATTTATACAAATGGTGTAACCTAGAAGAAATAATCTCCAATGGTAGCCAACACTCTCCCTTAGGGATTGGTCCTTTTGAACTCTCTCAAATTGCTTGCTAACTAACTTGGAATGATGAGGATAAATACTTTCTTCTTGGGGAAGAAATCAAGGGATATTTGTGATTCCAAATGAAGATAAGAAGGTGTGTTAAAGATGAGCTCTCAAAAAATTTCTTGCAGCATAACCTTGCTCTAGATTTCCCTTATGGAATGCATTCTGATGGATTGATTTTAATGTGAATGTTCAATATCATGAAGTGATATTTGAGGTACAAGTATGGGACTATTGAATGCTCCTAAGCATGTGAGGGGATCAATTCGAACTCATGGAGCCAAAATGTTGCTGAGAGGATTGAATGTGCAATGGAAATTTAATGGTTCGTTCAACGGTACAACCGTGTGGGTTTCGATACTTTACTCGTGCATATTCACTCATATTTCTTGAGAATAGTTGCATGGTTGTACAAACTAATGGAATTTTCCATTCTAATTTTCATTGTCCAATTTTGAATTTGATGAGGATGATGCTAATGAGCTACATGTTGTATGTTGATGATGTCCTTCTGCAACAATTACCAAAATGTTTCATGTATGCAAAAATTGGACGATAACAAGTGTAGACACAACAAAAACATCATATTTAAATACACTTCTTATTGCACCTACATATATATCTTTAGCTGGTTCAAAATCCAATTAAAGGGAACACATAAGGGAAAAAAATAACCATGGTGATTTTCAAGGCAAAGGCATCCCCTAGCATCAATTACATATTTGTTCTTTTGTTACAGTGAAATCTAGTGCATACTACAATTCATTCTATCATACACACATGCACATTGATGAAAAAACATTAGAACGCTAAACTTATTTAGAGTGAAATCATAATGTTCCACACACCCTTAGTAATGTTTTCATACATTTGCTTGTCCCTGAAGGAAATCTAGTGTTCACTAGATTTTTTTATGAGAATAACAAGTGTAAAATCCACAACAACCATCAGAATTTAATACATCTCGTATTTCACAATCGTTTATGATGTTAGCTTGTCCCAAACAATAAATGGTCACACATAAAGAAATAAAACTAATCACAATGATTTTTAGGACAAAGGAAACCCTATGCAAAGGTAACATACTTGTGATTGTCCTTGAAGAAAAGATAGAGACTGCTAGCTTTCCACATATGAGAATAACAAGTGTAGAACCCACAATAACATCAAATTTGAATACGTATCTTGTTTTATAATCATAGATTGTCCTAGCTTGTCCCAAATCTAATAACTAGGAACACAAAAAGGCAAAATATAACCATGGTGATTGTTAGGATGAAGCCACACTTATTGCATTAATTGCATCCTTTTGATTGTGCTATAAGGAAAACTAGAGACTGCTACATTTCCTTCAAGCATAAGCACAAGCACAATGAGAAAACAACATATGAACACTAACCTTGCTTAGGGAGAAATCCAGGTCAAAGGAAACCTTGAGAAATAGTTGCATACTTGTGCTTCTTCCTAAATGAAAGCTAACAACCACTATATTTCCTTCCAATATAATCAAAAGTGTAGAGACAACAACAATTGCATATTTAAATACACTTCTTATTCATGGATCTTATTATATTTATGCAAAGAAAATAAAAATGTGCACAAAAAGTTGAAATACTAACCATGGTCATTGTTAAGACAAAGGCACCCTGTAACATCATTTACATCCTTGTGCTTAAGCTATAATGAAAGCTAGTGACCACTATATTTACTTCTAGCACAAACACAGGTGCATTTCCAACAACAACATCAGAATACCAAGCTTTGTTAGTGTATATCCACAATCCACTACACACCCTAATCAATGGTTTCATACTTGTGCTTATCTCTAAAGGAAAGATACCACCTTCTAGATAGATTTCCATCTATAAGAAGAACAAGTGTAGAACCCATAACAATATCATATTTGAATACATCTCTTGTTTAATAATATAGGATCTCTCTAGTTTGTTCCAAACCCAATAATTGGGGGAAAAAATGGCATAAGTCTAACCATGGTGATAGTTAGGTCAAAGGAACCCGAATCAATAATTTTATACTTGTTCTTGTCCCTAAAGGAAATCTAGTCACTAATATCTTTCCATATATCAAAATAACAAGTGTAGAACCCATAACAAAGTCATATTTGAAAACATATGTTGCATTGTAATTGTGGATATCCATATCTTTTTCCTGACCCACTAAATTCACATAACACATTTTGCTTAGAGCATCCAACTCACCTCGTAGGAAGTCACCGATTACACAAAATTGTTCAAAGAGTTCAAGGAATTTTTCACAAACAAAAAAAGGAATAACCTAACCGTGGTTATCATAATTCAAATCCATCCCCATAGAATTGATTACATCCTTTTGGTATTTCTAGAAGGAAAGCTACCGATCACTAGCTTTCCTTCTTGCACAAGCACAAGTGCAATGACAACAAGAACATACAGACACTAACCTTTCTTTTGGTGAAATACCAAAGAAAGGAAGCCCTAAGAAATAGTTACATGCATGTGCTTCTTATTGAAGGAAATATAGCAACCAATATCTTTCCTTTCAACACAAGCACAAGTGCAAATCCAACAACAACATCATATTTGCATACACTTCTTAGTGCACCATTATGCATTTTATATGCTCCTTTTTATATGCATTTTAAATATTGGATTTTTAATATTGCAACCTCACAAATTTTTTATTCACATGGAAGGAAGGAGATTAACCATGTCTATTTATTCTTCTACATATATTATATATTTTTTCCTCTATGCCAAAAATTCAATTGCTACATTAAAATATCTAGATGCAATACATTTGTGGTCAGTGTCTCATATGGGTATGCCACTTATAAATAACTTGTAAGATAAATCAGGCAATTTCTTCAATGTTATATCCAAATGTGTGGGAATGTTTCCTATATTATGGGATATTGTTCTAGCATCAAATAAAACATGTCAATGTAGGCCATTGTTCAATGTGTAAATGCTTCCATTGATTGAAAACTTTTGAGAAATTCTCACATATTCCTTTGGAAAATGATTCCTCTGAGGGAAAATTTCCTCATATCCATCATATATAATGTATAAAACCATTGAGAGTATGGTTTGATCAAACATAATAATGAATTGTGTCAAACAGAGTGATGCCTCTTGACAAAAATTGCCTTGAAACCCTCTTTTAAGCAAACTTGACAATGCCAATTATCAAGTCTTAATGAAATTTTAAGATGATAATTTTGAACATAACATTAATTGACTATAACATACACTTTGGTGGTATAGAGATAACAAAACTCAAATGATGTGGTAGAGAAGTGCCCAAGTGAGCTTGACATCATAAATATCGATGAGGGAACCTATAAAGGAGGGTTGGCTCACCAAGATACACATATTTGTATAAAGGGCAACGTTTTTGTATAAATGAAATCATGATCCTTTAGTAGGTGAATATTATCAAGCAACGGGATAACACATCCCATGAGTGTAAGGTAGTAGGTCATTAATGGAAGGGGTCATTGAACTTTGGTGAAACCATTTTTTTCAGGAACAATTCAATACCCAAGTCCAATACAACTATCCATCAAAGGTAGGACATGTCCCAAAATTTTTCCACTCATATCTTATTGTCCATCTTTGACAATTATTTCAATTTATTATAACCTTTCTCCATCTACCTTGCAATGTCTATCATTTAAAATTAGATATAGTCCACATTGAATACAATCATACAAATAACTATTTAGATAAAGTAGAAACATAGATAAAGATACTCATTCATGTAGGATGGTCACTTTCTTTCAAGGTATGACAATAGCATGTATATTTCAAAATAACTAGGTAATCAAGTTCATAAGGTCACATGGACATTGCTACCTAGTGGCTCTTGTTTAAAAATGTTTCCCTTTTATGGTGCATGGAATTTTTCAAGACACCATTCCAAAAAGGTTGAGCTAGGGTCTAGAATGCACACATTTTTCATTTAAAAGATTGAGGAAGAATACATAGACAATATTTTACTCACATTCTCTGTCTTCTCTTCCCTCAATATTTTAGATAACATTTTTATCTCTATTTCTGGTGTGTAATTTCTCATGCACTTGTGAAAAATTCACTTACTAAGGGCTTTTGAAATCCTTATCAACAAGTCAAATGGATGAGACTAAAACTAAACTAAATTAAACCTATTATCAATCATGCATACAATAAATAATTCAAAACTAGCCATAAAACAAAGAGCAAGGATGTAAAGAATGGTGTATTTTAATAACTTAAAGAATGAGGTTATAAAGGAAAACATTGATATTGGTTGTGGATGGTAGGGTACCTCCACAAATGATCTATGGAGGGCTTGGTTGGTGTCCTTTTCATCCCAAATATCCACCCTAGTGATTAATTGAAAATACCATAGTGGTTAAAGAAGGAAAATGGTTCTCCTACTTTTTGGTGGTATGATTGTGTCTGGATGGATGAAAATAGTGACCATGAGGGCTATATTCATAGAAAATACAGTGGACTTAAATGAGATATAGTTCCAATGTGTATTTTCTCCATTCTATTAATGACTTAATGGATAGGTTAGGGTTTCAAAAACCAAATCATCAATTAGATTTTATCTTAACGGTTATGTTTTGCCCACTTTTAGCCACTACTTTCTTTTGGAAAGCATGTAATAATGAATGGTAAACGAGAATTAGAATAGGTCACAATTTTTTAGGAAGGTGTGACCCAAGTTGTGGGTTTCATAGGAAAATCTGTGACCTAATTGATGTGGTCAAATTTTGAATTTTCTTTAATTTTTTGGCAATATTGTTAATTTCATATGGATGGATGAGATGGAAACTAGGATAATAGTATCAATGCTTATGTACGATGGTTATAAAACTCTTGAAAAGTTAGGTGAGTGAAATTAGGTTGTTAATTGATTTCCCCGTGACGTGTGAGGTGAGGAGGTCATCATATGGTCGAAGTACATCATAAGTATTCATTTCTCTCTATAGGGAAATCAAGATAACTTAGGACAAGGAACTATGACTAAAGAGAAAGAGTCCCCCCTAAAGGGGGATATTGGGACCATATCTTCAAAGAAACCAATCAAAGAGGTAAGGTGCATTTAATTTCAAATATAAAAAATGCAGGCATCCCCAGGATCATATCAATGTCCCAATGCAATTTGTGATCAATACCAAGAGAGGTATGGTCAATATACATGAATAATTATTGGGTACAATACATCATGAGGGTCAAAGAAGGATCCAATCCAATTAAATGAATATGGTCCAACCACGGATGAGCTTAAGTACACGTGTAGGAACAATAACATCACATTGGGATGACAAATAACGGTAATAGAAGCCCTGCTGGAATTGGGACTAAAAGTGAGATAACTCCTCACATGTGGCTCAAATTTTTGAAGAACTAAGATAAGCAGGTCTATGGAACTAAATGAAACTAGATCAGTTAATCTAACATAACCTAGACATCACATGAGGAAGAAGGCTTAAGGGATTCTAGAATAGATCACTTAAGAATTGGAGAGAGTCATAATCATTTTGGGTATTTAACCAAACAATATAAGGGAACCACCATACTACACGATTCTCAACGGTGCGGTCATGAACTGAAGTCGATCATGTGAGAAACAACCAATCCAAGGGGCCATGATGGTAATGGGGACACGATACAAAGTTCCTCTAAGTTTATCCTCTAGAATATAGGTGTTGAATTCGATAGAGAGAGACATGCTAAAAACAAAGCATTGAAGGCTCTTTGTTTAACAACATGAGGTATGATAATATAATATAAAGAGAACTAGTACTAAGATATCAACGAGGTAGGTATTTTATCTATGATCTCCCCTTAGTTGGCTCAAGGTTATCCATTGATGATGGTGTTAGTGCTAGAAATTGTTCCTAGACTACTAGAGGAACATGCCAACATAATCTCAAAACGAAAATAGAATAAAATTGGTTTTTAGGGTTTTGGTTTAAAACTTCATCAGCAAGGAGGTAATTAACACCCACAAGCTAATACAGAAATGAATCATGCACAAGTTAGATAAACTGGGGATCAAACAATCCCAATAAGCCATAAACATTACACATGAAATACTAATTTCACCCACAGGCTACAAGCATTTGCATGAATAAAACCTTTAAACAAGAAATGAAATTGTAAACTGTATGATCAACCAGATCATAAATGAAACAACATGACAGGTAAAAGGGCTTATCAGTTTATATATAATCAATAACAGTCATCCACTTACATAAGATTTATCAGTGCTAGCTTGAAATATCATAGCTCAAAAAGCCTCTCCTTGAGTCCAAATTCCAACCTTACTATCCTCTGAGTTCCTACTTTTATCCTTCTTTCACCAAAAATAATTACATAACTAACTAACTAATTGACTTTAGGTTCAACTTCGAAACTGCTACTAAGATAATTTCCTTTTAAAATAAACTATTATTAAAAAAAATAAACCACATGACACCTGTCAGTGGTAATCTTTATAGGTTTTTGGTTGCCTCAGCCAGTAATGCAATCCCTTCTAGGGCATGTGACTGTCTTCTAGTTCTCTGTTGCTTAGCTTCTAGGTCTTCAATCCTCTTTGACAGTCTCTCATTCTACTAGGTCAAATATTTAATTGTTTGATTCAATTATCCAAATTGGCTTTGAGTCTGCTTCTTTCTCCTTAGAGCTTATTTTGAAATAGAAATGAACTCCTAGTAATGAGTGTTTATGTCATCTAGATACTCCCTTAACCTTCTATTGGTCATTACTAAACCCTTGTTTGTTTCACTCAGAAGACTGATTTGATACTTGCACTGCTTCACTATTTTTTGTAGATTCTCGATTTTAGAATCTATGCATAGTCCCTCCTTTGTTGTAGAGGTCTTGTCTGATAACCATGGAATGCTCATTTTTCTGAAAATCAAATCATCATCTTCCTCATCTTTATATTCTTCTTCTACAGGAACTTCTAGAGCCTTATCTTTTTTAGTACTGCAAACTTTTGGTTTCTCTCCAACCTTGTCTTTTTCTAGTGACGACTTTAGAGTCACTGAATGTTCCTTCCTACTCTAAAACTACTTAGAATATAAGCCTTTTTCATCTTCCAAATCTTCTTGAGATGAAGAGTCTTCAATTACATTCACTTTCTCTTTAGCAAACTCTGGATTTAAAATCTTTTTTCATATTAAGCCTTAATTTGTTTTTGGTTCTTGTTTTAGGTCTCCATCTTGTTTCTGCTCCTCCTAGCATTACATATGATTTGTCTTGATACTTAAAAGTTGAAAGTTGTACCATCTCACATTTTAATCCTGCTGCAAAGGACTCTTCTTTATATTTTGCATCTGAACTCTGTGGATTATCAGCTTTCAAAATGTCTGTAACAAGAAACTCCATTATATCTTCTTGTACACTTGTAATACTTTGATTCTGTTGTAAAGAAATATTGCCTTCTTCTTGCTTTGTATCAACTCTATGGCTTTCTTCTATATTGTCTGATAAATGCTCTTGATTTTCATTGAGAGATTCTCTGCTCTCTTCATTCATAGAGTCTTCAAATTTCTGAAATGAAACTTCTTCTTGAATACTGTCCTTCACCAGCTCCTCAACTATTTATCTCTTTAATATTTTTACAAGGTAATTATGTTTGTTCATTTGCCTCTTTTTGGGCTGACCTTTTTGTTGGGTATGAATACCTGACCAAAACACAAAGTGTTCCCAGGTTCTACCTTTTGTCTGAAGAACTGTATTAATAATCAACTTTATAAGTGCATGATGGAAGATAGACTCTTGAGTGTGATCTTTATGCCCTTTAACTCTATCTAACATTTTTTGCAGGCTCTTCAAAAAGAAAAAAAGGGCAGATTCATTTTGGACTCTTGATTTAGATGTTGGAGGAATCTGATATGATATTTGAAAACTAAGGCAAATCTACCTTCACAAGTGATGTAACTCTATAGAATTTTGATAGCCTCTCTCCACTCAGGCTTTAATTTATGCAGTTGTACACCCTTGCCCCAGTCCAGGGTTTCAACCTTTGGTAAGAAATATTTTGAATTGAAAGCAAAGGGTATTTTCTTGAACCAAAATTATCCTTCACCTACTATACCTATGGCTTCTTCAATTAACTCTCTGGTGAGTTCAAATTTGAGGGTGTCAAATGAAACAATGTTCTTCTCAAAACCCTATGCAAATCTGTATGGCAATTCTAGGTTAAAACAATTAATTTTCTTGAAAAAATCAAACCAACAAGCCCTTTGAAAAATCGCTGCACAATCAGGGAAATTTTCTACCCAACTTGTATCCATGTGTTCAACTCTGTTTGTTTTACAGCTCTTCTTCGTCTCTGCTATGCAACCCTAACTTTTGAATTTATTTTAGAATAGTCCAACAATTAATTCGAAAATGCCTCTCTGTAACTATGAAACTGGCAGTCTAGTAAATTTCTGACAAACAGATTCACGATTTTTCAATTTTCCCTACAAAACCAACATGCTATCAATGTAAACCAGAATTCTGTTAATGATTTTTCTACCTGGACGCACGTTTGTCATGATGATGAATGAAATTGCTGAATATGCACCATCATGTCTTCATATGTATCAACAAACTTCCACATATTTCTCTTCAACGACCACGACTACCCACTGGCTCCTTCAATGATTTTATCAAATTAAAAATTGACAAGTGACACCACGATCCTCAATAAATATTGTCACTGCTTTCTCACCTGTCATAATCATTACTAGGCTCTAAACACATATCATTATGTCCTCATAGGTTTTGAACGACCTCCTCTACTTTTGAATACAAAACATCTCCGTTATTTTCCCTAATTTCAAAAACACGAGATTCCTGTAGCACTTCCCTTCTTTGATCTTCACTCTTGTGCTACAAGAATCTTCTTTTGCATATTTTTAACCAATGCTTTAAAAGGAAGGGTTAGTCATAAAGCATAATACTTGAAATAAACTTTTATCATAAGTTTTTGAAAGTTTAAAGATGTACATATTAACTAATAATCCCAAAAGACAAACCTTAAGACTAAAATAATGAAATAATTCAACCATTAAAAGCATTAAATCCAACAAAAATTACTGATTATAAAAAATTTCATAAACCAACATAAAATGTAAAATCATAATAAACCAAAGGTTGAAAATTAGGACAAAAAGACCAGATAAACCAAGAACAAGATCTAGTTATAACAGATGGTATTGGGACCAAGATACATAGTGACTCTTAGTTTATCCTCTATAATATAGGTGTTGAATTCAATAGAGGGAGACACGCTAAAAGCACAACAATGAGAGATTTTTGTTTCACAACATGAGGTATGATAATATAATATAAATATAACTAATACTAATACATAAATGGGGTAGAAATTTTATCTCTGATCTCCCCTTTAAATTCAACCAGCCCTATTAACGATGATATTTTAAATGAACATTTGTTCACCATTTCCTCAGAAAACCATTGGTATGGGGATATTCTTGTCTATATGCACACTCAGAATTTCGGTACTCATATCTCCTAAGATGATCATCATTAGATCCATCACTAAGATCATCGATACCTTCTTATTAGTGACATTTTAAACCGGCATGGGATTTCCATTGTATTATGATGATGCCTCACATTTGAAGAGGCCAAATGACACCATAGTGATGCACGAGGTGTCCACATTTCAGGAATGAGCACCACCCAAAAAATTGTTCATGCTGGTTATTTTTGGCTTACCTTATTTTCCAATTACATAGAGGTAATGAAACATTTCCAAAACTTCCAATTATTCACCCCAAAGGTAAGGACCCCTCTTGCCCCCTACATCTAGTTGTCACCATCGTTCCATTCTTTAAGTGTTCCATTTACTTCATGGAATGTAAATATTTGTCAATCGGTGTTCATAAGTACATTATAGTGGTTGTCAACTATTTCAATAAATGGGACAAGTCCATTGCAACAGACAATAATAATTCCTCCACTGTGTTACTCTTCTTCTTCAACCATGTCATCACTTGCTTTGATGTCCTGAAACTATTGGTGTCTAATCATGGTACTCACTTTGAATATGTCGTGTGTAGATATCTATCCTACCATTTGAAATTTGAGCACTAGTTCTCCTCCATCTATTACCCACACGGCAATGGACAAGTTAATATTGTTAACAAGGTCCTCAAAACCATACCCCAACAAATGGTAGATGAGAACAAGTCCAATTGGAATTACATGCTCTTGGATTCCCTTTGGGAATATTGAATTTCCACCAAAAATAATATCGGGTTTACAATATTCCACCACGTGCATGCTCTGGATTTTGTCTTACCCATAGAGTGTAAAATCCCCTCCTTGCACCTAGCAGTAAAAAAAATTCCATACATTGTAGATATAGAATAATAATTTTTCAATTTGGAATAAGTGTATGGGGACCATCATGCTTCTTTGAACAAAAAAAAGCTTCCAACCATCGTTCAAAATCCCATTATGACAACCACATCCACCCACGCTCATTTCACGAAGGTTATCTTGTCCTTGTTTATGATGAAGCCCATGATAAGCTTGGAAGAGGAAAATTCAAAGCTTTATGGAATGTCCCCTATGTTATAAATAAATAACTCGACAAGGTAGCTTACCTACTTGCCATTATATATGGCCAACTCCTAAAGAACCGTCGTAATGGACTATATCTCAAGAAATACTATCCATGATACCGATGCCCTTTTTTTTGTATTCCAATTGTTTTGTCATTAGAGGAATTTTGGGGTCTAAAATGGGCCTCCTAAGGAAAATAATAAAATAATAGTTAAAATAATAAAATAATAATAAAATAATAAAATAATATTAATTAATTTCAAATTCCGCATCCAACGAGCTCTCCCAATTGAAATTTGCGTAAAAACACAATGAGATATGTCGAAAATATGAACAAAAAAAGTAGTTTTTTTTTAAGACAAATATGTCAATTCAACCATTATGGTTGACTTATTTTATTGAAATTCTATTGGTTCTTGAATTACAACTCACAAAAACTTATTTTGGCACGTTTTCTTNAATTCCCCCTCTTAGGATGATCATTATGGTTTGTTTCTTTGTCCTTTCCATATGGATTGGTATTCTTGATGTCACATCAGTTACAACAATGATGCAAATAGACATTATTTGAACCTTTCCTCCACAACCTAGGCCATATATTACCCATCACACTCCTTCATCCATGCCAATGGAGTGTGTATCAGTGTTTCCACCAATAATTAAGTAGAATATGATGTTGTATTTGGCCTCTTGGCTGATGCTTTCCATATGTTCCTTTGTTACATTTTTGTTTACCTTGAGTCCCAACTACTTGTCACATAGTTGAATAGTTGTTATTGGGTATGCAATCCTTGTCATAAAGTATCTATGAGCTAGACAAATGGATATATAGTTTGAATTCATTACATTCATTCTTATACCTAAGAGTCCCAATAGTTTTGTGGATCATATTTCAAATCATATTCTATATTGGCATATTAATCATCAATAATAAGGAAATAAATCATGCAAGTGTAAATACTATCATAACCATAGAGTGCATCCACATGTACATGTAGCATCATCATTCATACATCACATTGCATCATGAAATAAGGATCATGTATATACAATTCCATCCATGTGCATATGTGAATATATCATCAAAAGTTCAATTAGGTGTTTACATCAACAAGCCCATATCTTAGTCCAAACAATATGTGATACATAAGGGTAGTTCCCTATAACTTCATAATCATCATCATAATTGTTGGTAGGGTCATCAAAGTCATCCTCCTCATCACTATACTCATCGTCATTTGGATCAATGATGAGGGGGACAGTCCTCCTCACCATAGCATATGTTCCCTTAGCTGGCACAAATACCATCCCAAGGTGGAATGCCACTCTAAGGGTGCTCAAAAGTAGATGAAAATAAGCTCTGCATCTAGGTATTGCCAACCATCATCATTGATACCATATAACATTTGATTAATGTCACGACAAAGTCCCTCTAGTATGTCCTCTACACTTCATTGATGCCTCTGTGTTGGGGGGTGTAGTGTTGACTCCCTTGAACCTACCTCATCATCATTGATGTCCTGCTGGAGGCATTGGTCCTATGTTTGCACACACATGAGAAATGAGTAACTAGCACCATGTATTTCATAAATAAATCTAGCTACCATCTATGTTAGTATGTAAACACAACTTTAAAAAAACATGCATAATAATATGTACCATTGGGTCCCCATGCCTGACTTGGTGGCTAAGATAGTTTTGGATCATTTCAGCAACCCATCCAAACATATGGGTATTTCTTAATCATTATATGTATGTATCTTCATTGTGAAAATAATGATTTGTAGAATACATTTCCCACAACATTTCCTCCACCTTATATCATAATCTCTCCCCAATGTACCATTTTAGGATCCATTTTATCTAGATTTAGATTGCACTATGGGGTGGTAGTGTGGGCACTCTCTTGACTCGTAGGAATAGATGAATGTGCAAAACCCAAAGTATCCTCTTCACATATTGTTGTACAGTGAGTTGTTGTTGCACTAAGTCAAGAACAAGTGGTCCCAACTGAAGTATGTACCACTCAACACATGTTTGACGATCATCATCTAACTGCTAGATATCTTGTGAGTCCCTCTTGATCCTAGTACTGTTACTACACCTATAGTAATTTTTCATGTATCTAGGATCTATATGTCTCATATATCGATGAAGGAACCAAGTAGTCTAGCCTCATCTCTGTAGTGGTCCATCAAGATGTCCTCCATATCCACATCTCGTGGCCTCATGGGATGGGTATCACATACAACTCATAGTATAAGAAATTTCACCTTGAAGTAGACATAAGGGAGGGTGAAATTTATCCTCTTACCCTATATGAAGAAGTCCCCTACATTTGGATCCTAGTACTATATGATCCTCATCAACAATAGTTTGGTTGATTTTATCATAGGGATCTCAAGTAAATTAAGTAACTCTTATTTGGCCAATGGATCCTGCACTTGGAGGTAATTTTTTATTCCCCCCTAAGTATCGGGACATCCTACTCTCTATTTCATCCTCATATTTGAATTGCATATAAGGAAATTTTTCTAGTTATGTTGTGTCTTTTCCCAGGCATAGACCAAGTCATGATTTTCCCAAGAAAATGTGTGACTTGGAATTATGTTAGTTTTATTAGAAATCACAAACCAATCACTCTTTTTGAGTTGAAAGGTGTGAAAATGGGTCACTAGGTTTCCTTGGATAGGTGTGCCCCAATTGTATCTCTCTTATGTCACATGAAATACCTTGAAACTAGTGACATTTAGTTGAACTATTATGGGGTTCCCTAAGGACCCTAGAATCCCTAATATATAAAATGAAATGGACAAAAAAGAAGAGAATGTCCAAACCTCTAAACTACTAGTCACATAACTGTTGGAATAGAATAAATATACACTTAAAGTTTTGGGACCCACAATCTCCTCCAATTGTGAACAATCAAAATGAAACCTAGGGTTGTGGGTCCCCCCTCCTTTATAGAAATTTTGACCATGTTTTGTTTCAATCGGTATGGGCTCATACAATTCCCATTTGAATCATTTGCACCATTACAATATTGGGTGTGTTCTCTTTCTGATCGCATAACCACATTTATGTGACTATGAAGTTTTTTGGGAAGACATATTCCCTTATTTTTGCATGTAATTTAGGCATTTAGTTCATGTTATATGTTGCTAGTATATTTGGTTTAATTTTTGGATGCACTTTTATCTTTGGTATATTTTCCTAGTGTGCAAGTTCAGGTTGCACATGGATTCCATGATCTCTTCATGTGGCCTCTCCTATAGGTATATTTCTTTAAAATAACATATAAGTGAATTCCCTTTGTAAAAAATCATGTGCATCAACTTCATTTGATCCCATTTCATCTTTAGGACCTCCCTATGTTCATGTCACATCCCCATCCATTGATTTGACCAACAAAGGGGGAGATTTACAAACTCTAGGCTTCTAAATTTCGCCCCATGGCCATACTGTGAATTCATAAAAAATAAAATATGTATGCATATGTATAAATGAAAAAAAATGGAAATAAATTTATATCGACACACACAACATGCATATACAAGCATATTCATCACATGAATAAAATAAAATCATTGCACATTCAAATACAAAGAGAATACTTATCTTTAAACAAAGAAGATCCAAACAACTGGATTTGTAAGGGAAATTTTCCACCCAACTGTAGGCACTCTGTCCAACATATACTCTTTCTATTGAGAGGACACCTGTAAGCTAGTTTATGAGGCCACCAGGGTGAAGGAAACACCTAGAAGCTTCTCTCTCTCTCTCTTCCCACAACCTATTTTTCTCTCAATGCTTAACTAGATGCACATTTAGAGCTCTACAAGAATATCACTCAGCCATCACAACCATGAAATTCCTTCCAACTTTCCCACACAACAAAAGGAAGTAATTTTCCTTCACTGATCCATAATTCCCTCAGGAAATCCAACCCTTACGTTGCCTACCAGTGTGTGCATTAAGAGTCCAGTTTGTCGTACGAAGTAGAGGAACCTCATGTAGCCTTAATTCATGGATTCTTAATCATGCAAAAGTAGAAAAATATGTGGGAAACGTTTCATGGCTTTCCCAACCTCTATGATCATCTACAACCATCTCATTTTCCCTCAAATCTACAGCTTTGTTTCCAAATTCAAATTTCTGGGTAATGCATAGTTTGGTAATGGTAATGACAATGGTATCCATAGAAAAAATAATAATTTTGGGTAATGGAAAATTGTTGTCCCAAAAATATACATAATAAAAATGGATGGTAGGCTCCAAAAGATGAGAAATGGTGGAAAATACAACTAACATAACTATTGAACATAGAAGAGATTACTCTTACAATAATCATAGAAGTATATTCATCCCATGCTTCCATAACTACATGAGAATACGTTTCTCACCAACCTCACATGCACTCAATTATTGGATTTAATAGTCAATTAATTGTATCATTTAAGGGAAATGACAGCAATTGGGTGAGTTCTAAGGTTGACACTCGGAAATAGAGAATTTAATCTCCCATAGGCCCCATTTCCTCTTTCTCTCTACATGAGTCATAGCTCCTCTAGTTCTATTTACACAACCATATTGGACCATTTTATTATTTTCCAACATAATATTTACATAGCATTCGAATTGGCATGATAATCCAATCAAACTCTCCATAAATAAATATTTACATTATACATGCGTATACATTCACTAATAAGGCATTTTCTTTGAGCTCCGCAAGAGGAATCCATGTTATCATATTTACATAATTTGCATAATTTGATTTAATATATTCCAAGTCAAAACTAGGGTTATTACAGTTCAGGTAAGTGTCCTATCGAAATCCTTTTTACTCTTGGGAATAATGAAGTTGAGGTCATATTCTTGGAGGATAATGATTGACTTAGAGAATTTTACTTGAACAAGGTCTCTAATCAAGAGATACAACATGGGGTTCGAATTCATAAAGAATTTGGTTTTTCTCATAATAATGTAATTTCGAATTTTATGGATTGAGAAAATGAGAACCAAGGTTAGCTTCTCCTTGTGGTTATATGATAAGGAGTGTCCATATAGGTTCTTACTAACATAAAAAATGATAAGTTCCTTTTGAATTATATATTCCTGAACAAGCTCTTTGACTATAGCGTAGTTGATTGTAGAAATGTAAAGGATGAAGTCCTTTGCAAAATTTGGGGGGATAATCAAGGGTGTCAATGTAAGAGCATGCTTAAGGGAATCAAAAGAATCTTGAGCTGGATTTTTCCATACAAAAGGGGTCTTAGAACAAATAAAACACAAGAATCCATGAATAATCATGGCATAATTTGAAATAAGATGATGTAAGAAGTTTTCCTTTCCTTGAATTCTTTGCAACTAGCACAAAGTCTTAGGAGGGGGAGTTCAATAATGGATTGAACATTCAAAATATCAAGGGTGATCCCTTTTTTAGAAATTATGAATCCTAACAATTGACCCACATGAATGGATAATACACGCTTAAGAATGTTCAAGTTAATGTTATACATGTGATACCTTGCATAGATGTTCTAGGTGCTGCGAGCATTTATTTGAACGAGTTGTGAGGTCATAGAAATATGATAGGATAATATTCATCATGTCAAGGAAGTAGTTTTACATGTCACGCTAGAAGTGGCTACAGTGTTCTTTAGTCCAAATGGCATGACTAGATAGGAAGAGGTTTCCCAAGGGATGGTAAAGGAAGTTTTGTACTAATCTTGAGCATGGATTTGAATCTCATTCTATCCTTAGAAACCATCCATGAAGGATAGAACCTCATGCTTGATGCATGCATTAATAATTTGGTTAATGAAGGGGGTGGAGAAGTTGTCCTTAGGAAAAGCTTTGTTAAGATAAAAAAAAGTTAGTATAAACACAAATGGTGTCCTCTTTATTATTGAATAGGACCGAGTTGGATACCTACGTGGTATACACAATCATATAATTGAAACATGCCTTTTGAATCTTATTGACTTCGAATTTGATGACTAGAGATTTGGAAGGTTGAATCGGTCTCTACTTTTGGCGTATAGTTTCAACATTGGGTGAAGTGTCAACATGGTGTTCCACTATGGTAAGGTTAAATATTGGTGTTTTGATGTAAAACCAAGAAAAAACATCACATAACTCTTGAAAAAGGGTTTATAGGTTGCACCATTCTCAAAAGTACATGAAGCACTGAGCAATATGTTCTCAAGATCACCAAGCTTAACCAAAATATCCATTTGAATGGTGCGAGTATTTTGGCCATATTAACCTACTCAAAGGCATCTAGTGAAGGGATTGGGTTATTAAACCAATCAATGTGTCTTGGGAATACAATTTTTTTATTCAATGGTGAATTGGTTTCAAGAATAACCTTCCAATGAGGATTATTGTAGTATAAAGTAGGCATAATGATGCATATCATCCCATGGTAAATTAAGGTTGGTAAGTGCTTCAATAATTTCCTCATCACTTTGAAAGGATGGGACAAAAAGGTACAAGGGTCCCACTTCCATGGGGGGTGACGTGCGCATATGAGGGATGGAAAAGGAGGTCTCACTAGATAGAGAAATAAATGTAGTAAATGGAAATCGTTCTTTCATAGGATGGGATAGGTGAAGGTATCTCTTCGATAATGGTGACTTGAGACTCATGGATGTACAACAAAGGTCAACCAAGGTGGCATGAAACTTTTGGAGAGAAGTGCAATTGTAACATAGCTAAATATTTCTAAAGAAAATAAATCATAATACACAATATCATTATTATTAATGATACATTATGAGATGAAATATGTAAATAATAAATTTTATTAAAGGACTCAAAGGCACCTTGTAAACAAAGATTAAACATTAAATCTTAGTTATTTCAAATAATCATTTAACCTTGGTCCAAGATAATAAGAACTATAGTTCTTGTTCATTAAAAAGTTTATAATCTACATAATATTATCCTTGTAAGATTACATTAGGTAGTCTATCTGCATAAGAGATTATGATTTTTGTATGGTTAATATTTGATACTCTTAAAACATAATGAGTACTAACTTCAAAGTTGCATTCATACTATTCCATTGACTTGATGACACCTTGCAATATAAACCTATACCTTTTGAAATATTAGCAAGTCTCAACTACGAGTAATAAAACTATGGTTTATGAGTTGTACCTTATCATTCTTGAAGTAATTGTCAAACTAATATCATCATTGAGATGGTTGACTATATTTATACTTAAATTATCGAGGTTTGTATTAATACATAGTATTTGCACCCATTATTATTAAAATATTTGGAGTAAATATTTGTGTTATACCGTGATCAAAATATACATAATACAATGCACCATTGATTATTCATATTTCGATAATAGGAGAGGTTACTATAGGGTTTGACACCTGGGTTCGTTGTCTTCCATATGAATAGTTATTGTCGGTACTTTCACTCATTCAAAAAAAAAAAACATTAACTTGACATGCAAGCATAATCAAAGTTAATATGCCATTGCATAGTGTATGAGCGATGCTCAAGAGCATAAAGTATCTCTAAAAATTACCTAAAGATAATCCTGAAAACTAAACATCATCAAAAGTTGTTTTGTTTAATGAGCCTAAGTTGTTATCCCGACAATATTATATGAGACAAAAATAAAATTAATTCTCCAAATAGCTAAATAACGTAAATACATCCAACTCCTTCCACCCTAGGAGATAAGCATTGCTAATAACATTTTAAGATACCAAAGCTTATCAACACAAAATATAAAAACTCCTCATAACAAAGTAACCCTTCAACACAACCTACTGCTTTATTTGAGATCTCATCTGCTAGGGTATTGAACTCCCTGTATATATGTGAAATTAGGAGCCTACTAAAGCTATTTTTCAGTATCATAATCTTAATGCACCAATGTTCTAGTGTAGAGACTTGGAGGGTTGTAGCACAATTTGCCTAGTCGACTATGATCTGAGAGTCCTCATATACTTGTAGCTCCTTAATGTGTATCAAATTTGCAAAATAAATAGTCTCCAAATAGATACAAGTTTATCTCTAGTGTTAGTCTCATCTCCCATGCTCATTCTTAGGAAAAAAAGATTCTTTGAATTCAATTGTAGAACGATACCAACACCACACATCTCATTGTTTGATGCACCATCAAAGTAACCTGAAGGTAATTCTAAACTTAACTTATGTTGCTAAAGGGACTAGACCTTCTTCTGGGTAGGATATTTGTAATAGTATTTGAATGATCTCAGACTAAAGGATATCTTAAAAAATCAAGGCGTTCTGAGCCTTCCAAATATCCCATATAATGAATAAAGTCAATGATTTAAAACAACGAAGAGATGTGGAAAAATAAACTAAGTTTTCCTCCAAAAAGTGGAGATTCCATTTTATATGAATCTTCAAGTTTTCACATACTCGAGTCCATACCTTATCATAGTATTCACACTCCACAAAGAGATGGGTAATGCTCTCCTCGACCGATTTGCACAACATACACACATTAGGAACAAAAATACCTTTCTTCATAAGATTGTCATAAGTCAATATCTTATTTTCCAAACATAAACAACTGAAGTATTTAATCTTCAGAGGTATATTCCATGACCATAATTTCTTGTAACACCAGTGATTGCCTAAGGGAGATGATGATACCGAAATGGCCTCTTAAGCAACATTGGACAAGATCATCCCTGCATTATTATTCCACCCCTAAACTAGAAAATACTCTTCCTCACTCAGTTTGATCCCGTAGTGATTGAGCCCTGCAATAAAATGTGACCATTCCAAATCCAAAGAGCCTGTTAATCTCAAGTTGGTTATTGAATACCAATAATTGAAAGAGTTCATATTAGATTCATGAAGTTTGATATGAGCAAGCATAGTAAGACCTTCCGCATGTAAGGAGGAAACCAAAGAATCTGATAGACTATAGAAAGCCTCCCTTCCAATGAAAGGGTTAATACCTAGAGCCACACTCTCCCCATTGTCAATCCTCCATAAAATCCATGAACCAAACCAATAGAATTTTTTTGTAAAAGAACATCAAATATTGGAAGCGTGGGATACATATTTTATTCCAAACTAAAGACAACCATCAACCACAGAGATTGGTTGATATATTTCAATATGAATACTTGGATCCAAAGACCCAATCCAAAGAGATCCCTCCATAGGATTTTGACACTAAGAGCTCTGTTGAACCAAATGATATTCTTTATACCCCATCCCCTTAATTGTTTGGGAGAACATATCTTTTCCCAATCAACCAAATGGAGGCTTGTTCCTATTTGTCTATCCTCCCCACAATAAATTCATCATGTTTTTTTTATACGATGAAGAATGGACACAGGGAATATTTCCATTGACATCCAGTAAATCGAAATACCTTCAAGTATAGACTTGACCAGGATAAGTATTCCACTCAATGATAACCACTTGTAGCACCAAAAACTGATATTCTTTTCTATCTTCTTTATTAACCACAAACAATCTCTTGTAAAGTATAATTGGGATTAAGGAAGTAACCCAAGTATTTGAAGCAACTGTTAATATTTCCACCTAAACTAAAAAAATCTCCAGGGACGATTGAAGAATATCCTCCTCAACTTCATTGAGTAAAAAGAAATATTTCACCAGACTAGCCTCCATTCTAGATGCAAGGTAAGGGGTCTTGATTAAGAAGTTATACACACTCCATTCAACTTCTGACCCTTTCCCAAATAAGAGCACATCATCTACAAAAAAAAAGATGCGTTATTATCCAAAAGTGATATGTCATGATGCCTTCCAACTTTTTCTCCTGCCTAGATTTTGTAATGAGTCTACTAAAGCCTTCAATAACAAGAATAAATATAAGAGGAGATAGAGGGAACCCTTGCATAAGTTCTCTAGAGAAACCAAATAAATTTTATGGAGAGCCATTTATGAGGACAACAAACTGGGCAGAGTAGATGGAAGCCATTATCCATTTTGTCACACATAAGGGGAGCCCAATTTTAACTAGAACCAATTGGAAACACACCCACTCCACTCTATCATATGCCTTGATAAGGTCCATTTTCAATATTAAGGCCTTTAGTTTCTTTATTTTAAAGGAGTGAATACACTCTTGACCTACTCCAATGGAATCCATAATCTGGTTATTAGAGAGGAAACCAAATTGACCCATCGATATGCACTTAGCCATAACAGGATTGATCCTATTAGATATAGCTTTAACAATAATTTTGTAAACACAATTATATAGGAATATCAGTTTGTATTAATTTAAAGTTTTAGGTTTGGAACACTTGGGGATGAGAGCTATGAATGTAGAATTCACCCTCCTGGATACATACCCTCCGGTCTTAGATTCCTCCACAAACTCTAGGATATATGGTCCAATAATGTAAAAACAATGGTAGAAAAACTCCATAGTCCAACCATATAGACCTACAATTTTATGGAAAAAGCTTTCAGAATCTTTTCAATTTCCCCTAGCATCACCTCTTAACCCACCTATATTCCTTCTTCTTTAGATAAAAATACAGGTAAGTGTTGAATGACCTCCATCTGAGCTTCTATATTTGATACCCCTGAATTCCAAAATATCTCACTAAAGTGTCTGTCAGACTCCAAATCCAAGTCAGACTAAGAGCTAACCTCAATGCCACTGGCATTTTTCATCTTCCAATTGGCATTCATAGCCCTAATATGGTTGACATGCTTATGAAAAATTTGGAATTACAGTCTCCTTTTTTAATCCAAATGGATTTACTCTTTTTCCTCTATGTTTCCAATTCGATAGAAAGTAATTTTTTTCCTGTGCTTCCAATTTCAACAAAGTAGCCTTCATTTCACTTGAAAAAATTGCATTTGTGCTTCTCTTAAAAAAGGAGTCAATGTTTTATTCTATAGAGAGTAATTCTACTCTCAAATATTCTTTCTTCTTTTTCTCCTAGACACAAACTAACTTCTTCACATCATTTAGCCTCACCAACAAAATTTTCATGGTGATATCATGAGTTCTTTGCATCAAGGATATCCAGAAATATCGTACTTCCTTGTTAAAGTATTCATCATCCATCCTGATAGGGTTGAACTTGAAGGGGAAGTGTACAAGACCTGGCACCAACTCAAACTGGAAGCATATAGGCACATGATCAAATGTGTTTGAGATATGATTATGAGATCTAATTTTTCAAAATAAATCTAAATCTCTCTCAGAGATCAAGAATATGTCTATTATTTTGGCTACAACAACCTTCCCCACTCTCCCATTTCTCTAGGTAGGCATCATGGGAGTAGGAAGAACATCCAATAAGTTATTATCCTGGAATAAATGAGAAAAAATTCCATGAGGGGATATAACCTAGAATTTGATCTCGAAATATCATTAGCACCAAGAGTTAGGTTTAAATCACCTCCAATAATCAGAATCGAAGCCTTCAAAATTCCATTTCTCTCCATAACCTCCCAAAATACCTTCTATTCCCACAAGAAACATAGAAGTTTAGTATAATTTTTTATCCTCAAATCCCGCGAGTCTCCCTTTCAACAAGATATATGCAGGCGAAAGGTAAGGAGATAAGTCAGCAACCAAGGGGTTCCACGAGACAAGCAAGCCCCCAGAATTCCCCATCGCATCGACAACACTGCATTCCTAGCCCTAGCATAATTTAAGAAAAATATCACAATCTTTTTCTATAGGAAAAAGAGTTTCTTGTATGAATACTACATCAGGTTTTATCTGTTCAAAAATTCTTTTCAGGGCACAGTATTTTTCAATGCCTCCCACCCCCCTAATATTGTAAGATACCATTAACATTAATCAACATTGGGGGTGGCCTTCTCAACTCTAAGGGGCCAGAAAGAAGAACCATTTAGAGGTATATATGAGACATCTTGTAACCTAACTACTACTAGAACATAAATGATATCCTCCAATCCATCAATAATAGAATATCTAACCTTAACCCCCCTCGAGCCTTTCTTTTTCTGGATGGTAACATTCTGAAATTTGATAGAGTTAATGGTAGAAACCCCTTCCTTGGTGGGGTTGGTAGTGAAAACTGGAAAATGATTTCTTAACCCAACGTACATACTAGAGATACATGAAGGCCCATTCTTAGAAAAGGAAGATACCTTCCCCTCACCCTATAACCCCCCCATGAAAGAGTCCTCATTACTAGAAATATGGAATCCCGAAAAAATAGGGGAAGCACCTGATTTTGTATGACACAAAGAACATGATTCAAGCTATATCTATGTCTCCACCTCGAAACCTCAAAGACTAAGTCCCATCTCAAGAGGTTTACACCTAGGGCCCACATAAACCCACTGAGTCCCCCCAACCCCATCAACAAACTCTTAGCTTAATGAGAGGGGGAATATGAACAAAAATAATTGGATGGCTCCTCATTTAATACTTATGGGTTGGGAATATGATGTATAGAGTCAAAATAAGGACCTAAAAAAATAACACTCGATACGAGACACGTAAAACCCCCTCCCCCGCCAAAATAACTCCACCCAAAAGAACACCCTTAGAATTGTGACCCCCCAAAGGTAGGATAAGGGTATGGTTACATTCACTCCCAAATGGTTCAACCACATTCCTTCAATAGCGTTATCAATATCAATATCTATAGCAGATAAAGAGTTGTAAAGTGCAGGAGCATATTATTTTAACTTACCTAAGAATTACTCATGATGTCTTGGTTACAACCCACCATGGTAACCTTTGGGATGACCAAGGAGTGTCACCACCCCATCTCTGACAGGCCTGAAACGTGACTCGAACCTATTTCCACCCACTAAAACTTCAGTTAGAAGGATGTGAATATCAAACAAATTCCCTAGGCAATCCCGCTTCAAGTGACCAATCTCGTGGCAACAAAAACAATCGAAGGGAATGTTTTTATAATTTAATTTTTTAATAAAAGAATCCTCACCCCAACTAATCTCTATCTAAGGAGGAAAACCCCTGGTCACATCAAATTCCACAAGGATATCTGCAACCCGCTTGTCCTCTCCATATAACATGTCTTTTTCCATATGCATGAATCTCCCTATCTTATTTGCAAGTGACTCAAATACCTATGATGTCCAAAGATGGATTGAAAAACCCAACAACAAGTACCAAAGATGCCTTTTGTTACAAGCTCCTTATATGGGTTAAAATCTTAGTGCCACCTTCCCAGGATGAGTTTATTCTTGTCTATAATCTAAGGTTTTTCCTAAATGCGTTCATTGTGCTTTGAAGTCAAGAAAGGAAGACAAAATTAGGCATTTACATGAATACTTAGCTTGGGTGCATAGTTAACCAAGGGCTGCAAGTTAACAAAAATCCACTCTAAAAACTTCGGCCTATTCTAGGACACATATTCCAACCTACCCACCAAGGATCTTTGGGTTAACCCAACCACACAACTCATAGTGGCATCTCTCCCCACAGTCATAATTTATTTTTCCTCTGCAATCTTGAAAGCTTTTTGAGATTGACACGCTTTATCCCTATTTCCAGAGATACGTTTGCTTAAACCATCTTTATGCCCCCTCTCCAATCCCTTGGAATCCCCCAAAAGTTCTGAACAAGACTGATTCATTAGGTCATAACTAGTACCACCAAGGTTATCCAAAATAGGTTTTTTGAATCCCTATCCTAACACCGATGGGTTTTTATTTGGTTCTTGTGCAAACTGGAGTTTTTTGGGAAGTAAACCCAGTTCTATATTATTCCCTATAGGGACACACTGGGAAACCTTTAGTGGCTAGGTGTAATCCTTAGAAGGGGGAGCCTGGTGACGATTCACATGCCCATACCCTAAGCTTAACGGAACCATGACCTCACAATCTGTTGTCACATGACTCACATTATGATTATATAAGTCTTTGTTGGAGAAAAAATGCCTCCCTCTGACGTCCCTTCAAAGCTTGGTTTAACCCATACCACCACATCCCCTACAAATATTACCGACAAAACCGACCTTCCTTCTCCCACCCTGACCATTTACCAACAGGAAAAAAGTAAAAAATGACAGCTTCCAAAAACCCTACCAACAACAAAGGACAAAATTTCCCACAAAAGAAAAAAAAACCTAAAGGAAAACTCCCACTTTGGTAGCTCGGTTGGTACTAGTCCCAAGAGAAGACGTGGGCTGAACTCTGAGTTCCATAATGACAACTAAATAGCAGGAAAATATGCAAACCCTACTACATTGCATTTCCTTCCCAATCGTTCCTTGTTACATTTCCTTCCCAATCACATTGAATTTGGAACTCCATTAGTATTATATATTATATCAAACACACAAACACCTTAATCAACAATGAATTTCACTAAATAATTCCCAAAAATATAGCATTCCAAGTTCTTATACGCACCCACGGGTTTTTCCATGGATTGAATGAAAGAGTATTGTGGTCAAACATGGTTAGTTTCACTCCACTTCTCACGGAAATGCCTGAAATATCTAGAACTGTTGTTGGAAAGTATCGAACTCTTATCCGCTTGTGTGAGGAAGGAAGGAGGAATAGTGCCTGGTTATGAGTTTCATACAATCTTCCATTCTTCAGGTAACAAAATTTCACATATCATTTATCATTTTCTCTAGTGCATGTTTAAAATTTTGTTAGTTTTTTAGTGAATGTTTTTCCTATCTATCAATGGGTTGCATTTATATTTTATTTTTTTAGTTATATGCTGCTTGAAATTTTTTCAGATATATGCCACCAATTGGTGTTAGTAAAACCTTATTACTTGGAAGATTATAACATGTCACATTTTACTTGTATCACGAGGTGAAGAGGCTTCAACAACCATTTACACTAGGTAAAACAATGTAAACCTTTATTTTGTTCTTTGAACTTGTAATTTAACACGAGCTTATAAACTCCAAGTTTCACTTATTTATTTATATTTATGAGAACCTATCTTATTTACCGACATTTTTCAAATGCTTAAAAGGACAATAGTTGTGTTTAAACTCCTAGATGAGGTAAGGGTTTTGGTCTCAGAAACCTAGGTCTTTTATGGACAACTTGTTTTCACTCAACCCAAGTTCTTATACATTTTCACTTTTCATTTACATTACAGGTTGAAAGAATGGGTTGAGGCTTTGATTTTAGTAGCCTCTTTGCTGCTCAAATGTTGACAATATTCCTTTCAAGAGTGGGATCCTTCTTCTTACAAAGTATTCTTAGTTGAGCTTGTTGGGATGAATTAATCCTCCTTTGTCCAATATAGTCTATTTGGTCTATTTGCATAACTTAGGGGGTAATTATTATTGTACTACAGTTTTGGTGCCACTAGTTCCATTGGTGCCATTGGTGCCACTAGTCCCATTGGTGCCATTGGTTCCACCGGTGCCAATCCCTACATTATAGAATCCCACTCTGAGTTCCACCAGAAGCCTCCATCAGTTGGTTGTGGTAGGTAAGCAGTTATGTCGAGTCAACCTCTAGTTACAATCAGTTAGATCACTTTCAGTTAGCCTATTTCCAATTTTTCATGCATGTAGGGAGAGTGGTGCTTTTTTCCCACCTACCTCGTCAGTTAACTGATTGTAGACCTATTTAGACATTCTGAGTTAGACTAGTGAGCTCCAGCAGTGATTTGGACACACCGAGTTAGCTAATTAGTTAGGTTTAGTTGGTAGATTTGAATCATATCCACATGATTCGAGTTCTACTTATTGTAACACCATTGTATTACTGATTAATAAATGAATATTAATGTTGTGATAATCTAAGCAATTCTTGTCCGATGTATCTGAAATTTGTGGCATGGACTTACTTTTCAATGTACATTTTCTTTGATTATTCCACTACATAATTTCCCTTCTCAATTTCTCTCATTTTCCTGTAGATCAATGGTTCAAAACTTTAACATGGTATTAGAGCCTTGTTCAGGCTAGAAAAAAGTCTTGTCCCATCTCCATTATACACCAGAAGCAGTTGAGTTTCCACATAAATCCTGGAATCATAACATTGCTCCCTATGGATTCTGTCTAGAGAAGTTTATACAAGTGTGCCAGACTCTGAGAAAGTGTACATTTTGAGGTGGAAAGGCTTGAACTAACATATGATTGCGAATTGAATTAGTTTTGCAGTGTTATTTGCAGGTACCTACATAGCTTCTTGAGGAATTGACTAATCGTCATACAAAAAGATGGATTCTTCAGCTCTCGTACCCCGAATCCTTACACCCTTCAACTACACTGATTGGAGGGAAGATATGCAGTTAGCCTTGTGTAATCTTGGTTTGTTTAGGAAGACAATGGGCAGAGAAGCTGAGCCCCAATAGTACGTTGAGAAGAACAAAATTTTGAATTGGCTTGATGAGGCCTTCGGCTTCATGTGCACTCATATATCCTGGGATATTTTGTTCCACCTTGAGGGACTAAGGACTCCGAAGGAATATTGGGATAATATTGAATATTTGTTTTGAAAACAAGATGAGCTTTGAGGCCATATTTTGGATAATGAGTTCATTACACTACAACCTGGCAATTTCGAATCTATTTAGAAATTCTTTACAAAATACAAGTCACTAGTACTACAATACAAACAATGTGGATTAGAGAGGAAAGATGAGAAGCTTGTGCTGTCAGTGCTGAGCAAGCTTGGATCAGAGTACTCAGTATTTGTCTCTACATTCCATTCCAGAAGAGCTTCCATCCCTAATTGGAAGATGTCTTCTCTAGATGCTTTTGTTGAGTCCTTAATACAAGAACAATATAAATTGGTTCAAATGGGAGTGATTTAGAACTCCAAGAATCAAGCACTCTTAGTGATAGACTCAAAAAATGCACAAGAAAGAGGGAAGCACAAAGGGAAGGATAAACAAAACATTGATTTGAATCCAAAGGAAAATAAGAGATCTTCCAATGGAGCCTCAGGTTCCAAGAAAAAGAAGAAATTCGATAAGACTAAATGTCCCTACAGTATGAGAGGGTTTCATCCAGAGAATCAGTGCATGAAGAAGACCATCAACTAGTTGACAAAACTCCTTGAACATAACAATATTTCCCTTACAAAAGGTGCATAGATGTTTGAAGCTGGAGATCAGAATGAATAATATGCCAAGGTGTCATGCTTTGAAAGCATGCTTCAGTCAGTTGAAGGCTTATTTGATAGATTCTAGAGCATCCACCCACATGGTTTCCTCTGGGGAATCCTTCACCACTATGAATCTCTCAGGAGGAACTAGCATTCATATGGGGGATAATTCACATATCCCAGCTATTGGGAGAGGTTCTATTAAAATCCAGCATGGATAGTTCAAGAATGTACTCTATGTGCCCTCTCTTGCAACAAATTTGTTATCTATTTATCAGATGACACATGCTGGCTCACCAAAGCAATTTGTATTTGGTTCTGACTCAGTGGAGATTTCAGATATCTCAATTGGGAAGATTATAGTGAAGGGTTGCAAACCATTCCTCCAAGGCATATGAATTCTCACACTTTCTTTCATACTCAGCTCTAGTACAATCTCAACAACCTTTCAAAAGGGAAGGCAAAAACTCTCTTTCATCTCCATTTGCAGATAATGATACGCTGTCTAATATTTAAGTTTCAGAAGATGAGGAATACTATCATCATGATCTTGATATTGATATTGTACCTCAAGATGATCTAGATCCATATCCAGCTCCTATTCCAAATCAAAAGCTTAAATGGGTTGAAAAGCTCATTGAAGTAGTTGGGAATGTTGCTAGGTATCCAGATGATAGAAGAAGAACGAGGTCCCAGTATTAGAATAAACATGTTGCATTCTCTCACACAACTTTGCTACCTACAGAGTGGTGCAACAAAATTCCAGAGAGATGCTACTTGATGATGAAGATTGATCCACAATTTGTCCCACTGATGAACAAAATGGATCATTAAATTCCTCCTCTGGAAAGAAGAGACGAAAGCAACATTTAGAAGATAGGAAGAAGATGTAAAGGTTCACATGCACAGTCCCAGGATTTTGATGCATAGAATAACCATGATTCTGCATGGATGTTCCACAAAGTTATAAGTTGCAACAATTTTTTCACAAGTTTTTACTCAAAGAGAAAATTTTTTTGATTCCTGCTTATTTTGAGGGGGGGGTTCCCATGAGGTTTTCTCTATTTTCCTTATTTTATTAAGCAGTTTAATTTTTGTCATTTAGATTGTATGGTTGACTTTTGGCCTAGTTGATAGGGCCTAATTTGTCCAAAGTTAGGATTAAAAGGGGGTCTTGGGACTAATTAATCCTCCTTTGTCCAATATAGCATATTTGGTATGTTTGCCTAACTTACGGGGTAATTATTACTGTACTAGAGTCTTGGTGCCACCGTGACTATTGGTGCCATTAGTACCATTAGTGCTACTGGTTCCATTGGTGTCACCGATGCCACTGGTTCCATTGGTGCCATTGGTACCACCGGTTCCAATCCATACATTATAGGATCCCACTCTGAGTGCCACCAATAACCTCCACCAGTTGGTTGTGGTAGGTAAGAAGTTATGTTGAGACAACCTCGAGTTACAATCAGTTAGATCACTTTCACTTATCCTAGCGCCAGTTTTTCATGCATGCAGGGAGAGTGGTGCCTTTTTCCCACCTACCTCATCAGTTAACATATTGTAGACTGATTTAGACATCCAGAGTTAGACTAGTGAGCTCCAGTAGTAATTTAGACACACTGAATTAGCTAACCAATTAGGTTTAGTTTGTAGATTCAAATCCTATCCACATGATTCAAATTCTGCTTATTGTAACACCAATGTATTACTGATTAATAAATGAAGATTAATGTTGTGATAATCTAAGCAATTCTTTTCCGATTTATCTAAAATTTGTGATATGGAAGTTACTGTTCAGTGTACATTTTCTTTGATTATTCCACTTCATAATTTCCCTTCTCAAATGCTCTCATTTTCCTGCAGATCAATGGTTCACAAATTTAACAGAGCTTTAGAGTTCTCTTAAGTTATTAGTTACTAAAGAGAAAACTCTTTTCCTTTAAGAAAAATAAGAGTTTAACCCATATTTTGTACATCCTTGTAATATTGGCTCTTGAAAACTTCATAATCTTTATCTCATACTTAGGCATATGAGTAACCATGTATATGTATACACACATAAAAACTGATTATTTCTTTCAACAATTTCTACTTTATTATACCTGTATACCTGCCTGAGCAGATATATTGTAATCGATTGCAAGTCAAACTCTTTTGACTTTGTATTAGTTGCTCTCAATCAAAAAAATTAAAATCTGTTTTGCAAAGTATGACTTAGGGATTTGTAAAATATTTTTTTTAATTTTGTTAAAAAACTATTTTGTAAACAACTTATTGGTGGATAGAAGATGATGTAAACTTTGGAATTTGGTATCTGGATTTGAGTTGACATGTGGCAACATGACATTATAATAATAAAATTAAAAAAATAAAAATTATATCCCATTGCCATCTGTTATAGCAAATGGTACCATCAGTAGCTGTTCTGGTTTTTTTCAGACCTCGGGCCATGAGGAGGGTGCATTAGCTTGGCAATGTCATCCACAACAACTAAATCGGATTCGAGGTAAATGATTCTCCCGAGTCAAAGTGATATAATATAAAGCGCAAGTATGGAAAAGTCGCCTGAAGCGTAGCCTTGAGATCACGTTGGCGCTCGGACACCATGAAATGGAAGACTACAATCTCGGGACAAGCAGCATGTTGCAGAATCGATAGAATTCTGGCGACCAATCCTCTTAGATAAGCAGCGTCCAGCGTCATGGCTATATGCACGGCCGTGCTATCACATAGCTCTGTATTCTCATCTTCTTCTTGAAGTTGAGAATAGCCTGATCTCGACGACGAAGGTGCCGAGACGATGCATTCTTTACCATTTCGAAACGCCGGAGCTTCTTGGAAAACCAGCAGGGTCGACGATCGGCGTGGTATATGCAGCCGGTCTAGCAGAACGCTGGGAAGCTTGGCGAAACCAGGATCGTCTCTTGCATAATTATTCAATTTAAAGTTAAATTTCATGTCCCGGATGATTCTAGCGGCCACCACGCCAGTCATGCTCAGGTGGAACGAAACCAGAATGCTTGCAAATAGAAAGAAAGAAAACGTTCTAGTCCTTCGAATTAGCATCTTTTCCATTAAAACGCGGTTCAGAGGCTTCGATCGGCAAGCCTATGTGTCTAGACTCTATATAACCTGGAGGCACCAATGCTCCGTGCGCCTAGACATAGCCAGTCTTGAGGGCAAAGAAACGGTCAGCATTCAGGATTCAAGATATTCAGGACTACATTAATAAATATCAATTTGACAGAACACCAAAGAAGACAAAGATCCAACTCGTAAACTGCGGCTGAATCCGCTTGCCTGGCCTCGATATGAATGGCAGAGGACAATTGTGCACAAGAACAAGACGTAGGAACGCCAGGACAAATGCAGATTGCACATCAAGTTACTGTAACCACAAAGTCCACAATGCTTGGGAAGTAGTGGTTGTTATGTCCGCATTGCGACGAAACTAAATCTTATCACAGTTTTGCGTACAATGCAAAGGAAAGGAACGGAAAGCCAAGCATCACCGTCGACCGGTGAGCAGAGCAGAAGCGCGACAGAAATTCCTCTGCAAGCCAAGCAAATTAAGTGTACTTATCAATCTTTCGTTCGATCTTTCCTACTACATGAAATCAAAACAACCTAATAACTTAGAGCCTAAGTTAAAGCCATGATTCCTAAGGAACCGGTAAAGCTGTGAGAAGGATGTATCAACAATCACATAGAACTTTATGCAGCATTTCTAACAATATACACAGAATTCCTACAATATACAACAACATTATCCATCTTTCTACATGAAATTAAAACCACCAGGTGAAACTTCTGCACACTGAGGTGTATCGTACATGGTTAGCACGTGATCATCATCTTCCTCGACGAAACCATTGTTAAGGATCTTGACTGCTTCTCTATAGACCTGTGTGTTTTCATGAATTTGTAATGCCTCAATATTATCAAAGCCACCAGCGTCCTTAGCACCCCGTGACGTATGAAAAGCAAGAATTTGTGTGAGCGCCGCAAGAACAGTACCAGACAAAATTTGCTCCAGAATCTCTTATTTTCCAATTTTCCATTCTTGTGGGAAAAACCGTGGAAAACATAAGAGGCAATCTGAAGAACAATTTGAAAATGGAGACAATACTGTGTGACACAGAGGATTTGATAAGTGAAAGTCTTCATTCGATACCTCACCACCGCGAGATGTATTGAAAATGTCAAAAGCGAGAATTAATATTTATCTACTTTGATTATGGAAAAGAAAAGTACCTCGCAGTAAAATACTAAAGAACGAGTTACTTATATATATATCCACTTTCATATACAAATATATATAAAGCACAGTCATATGATAGATTCCATTTTCTTTTCTGACTTTTTAATATTATCTACTTTATAAAGTTTGCAAACTCGGTTTTCTTTATAGATTTTGATTCTGGATGTTGTTTGGTTAAACATTTCTTCAATAGTTTGTGATAGATTCTATTTTTTAAAACTTTATTTTGTTGTAGTAAAATTTAAATTTTATTTTTATTAAGTAATTTAATTGGTATT
>LPNX010928485.1:6431-99921 GCA_001517045.1 Pseudotsuga menziesii
TAATGGAAGGTACAGAAATTATCACCTCCTATCTCTGTTATTTTTATTGATGCCACGCTTGGTGGTGGGGAAACCTACCTTTGGTTGTCACTCTCTTTTCTGGGATGGGGAAGCTTATTGGTTGTTTGAATGTCCCTTTCTTTATCCAATTCTACAACTCGGTTGGACAGCTTCTGAAGCACTTTCATCATCTCATGATAATCATGTGACTGATCTTGTTTAGGTTTAAACAGCAATGAGCTTCTTCTTATAGCGGTTTTCCCCTCAACTGAGTCAGGATAGTCCTCTATACTCTCACTTTCAGCCTCTACCCTTTCAGCTTCTTGATAAGTTTCCACCAATGTAGGCTTGACTTTCATTTTGGCAAACATAGCCAGCTCGGGTCCTAGGGCTGAGGTATAATACTCAACTAAAACTTTATCTGCGGGTCTGTCCATAACGGAAAATTTTTTTAGGTACAGTGAAAATCTCTGTGTGAAACTCCGCACCTTTTCATTCTTCTCTTTCCTCAACAAACCAAGCCCTTTCATCAACGAGGCATGAGTCTTCTGAGTTGTGTACTTATTTCTAAAGATTCTTTCAAAAGTATCCCAATCTGGAATGGAATTTACAGGCAGTCCAAAATACCATGATGCTGCTGATCCTTTCAGAGTATGAGGAAAAAGCCTGCACACTACGTCTTCATGCTCTCCAGCCCTTAGCCCTTCTAGCGCTAGGTAAAAGCTTTGAAGGTGGTCATCTACAGCACTGTTGTCCGCAGGGTCAAACTTGGGTAAAAGCTTGTCGAAAGCTTGAGGCAGATTGTGTAAAGGAGGATTCAAGTTCAGAGGAGACCTAGCTCTCCAAGCTGGCAATGGGTTAGGTAGATTCCCAGCCATGAGCAAAGGTGGACAAAAACACTAAGCGAGCAGGGTTTCAAGGACAGGAAAACCTCAAACTTGGGTGAGATTGAAAGCTTCAAAACATCTGCTGGTAGGGTCGTCTTGGGAAATTTAAGTTCCACGGCCAGCCCTTTCTGGCTGCCCTCCTTCTAGCGCCAAAACCGTTGAGGCCTGGGAATTCGCAGGCGGCAACAGTAAGGGATTCTCCCCAATCAGCGTTCCCAACTAGCCCGCTGACTGTTTGGTATAGGGAATCCGTCCGGTTTACGGTCCGGCTACCGTAGGTCAAAGTAACAACAAGGGTTTACCGGTTGCGACCCGGTCCACCGGAATTTGTATTTTGACTTAATATGCAATGCATATGCCTATCTAAAACGTGCAGGGTGATAAGGATGCCAGGAACCACACAAAGTGCTGCGCAGGTTCTTACCTCTCGTCTTATGTTCACAACATGTAAACCACATATGCAGCTATGAACTAAGATGATTAACTATCTATCCCCGGGGAGCCAAAACAATTATTATTTAGTAATGCATTAACTTCATGTAGGATAAACACAATCACAGGTAACTGATACTTGTATTTACAGCACATGAAAGAGAAATTATTCCAACAATCAGATAGCTAACTGTTATGTGAAGCACCAGCATTACTAAGAGTGAATTTTCCACAAAATAAACCGGAAATCATTTAACAAGACATAAGTCATAGTGTTAGAACGATCTCACAATTCATGGACATATGCTGAAAAACAGGTGGGGGCGTTCTTAGCAGGTGGAAGTATGCCTTATTTTGGATATTGCTTCATTTCATATACTTGTTGGCTCCATACAATGGAAACGATTGGGAAATGTAAGATACCATGGGAGAATGAGTTCCCAAGGATTCAAAAATGGATGAAGACATGCATGGAGAGAGAGAGCAGTAGCATTTAGGAGTGTGGACAATACGCCACTCAAATTAGAAATACTTTTTTGACTGGCAACAGCGTTGCTTTATAATATAATATAATATAGCAGTGTGGACACTATAGTGGAGTAGTGATATGGCCGTTGTATTCTACAGTGGCAGTTTCTTTGTTTGTTCGGCGGTGTGACATTTGAAAATCTCTTTGTTTGTTCAGCATGGGTGACGTTTGAATACCGTGACTGTCACTGCATATTGTGTTTAATGGTGTACGCTTAACTAGTTTGGTTTTGCATAATCCTGTTCAACAAGCTCTACAAGCTCTAGTTTAATGTATCATTGCTGGAATTGATAAATGTCTAATAAAATGATGTGTGCTTATGATAGTTGGAAAAATTAAAATTCAACTGAAACTATTAGATTATTAGATTCAACTATTCAATCAATAGACACAACTATGAGCTTAACTCCATTAATTATACAACTATTAGCTTAATGTCAACTCCAATCATGACTTTTACTTGAACTGTAATTGCGGATATATTAATTTTAAATTAACTATTAGTTGGAAAAATTAAACTTCAACTTCAACTATTCTATTATTAGATACAACTATTCAATTAATAGATACAACTATGATCTTAACTCCATTGATGATATAGCTATTAGCTTAACTTCAACTCCAATCATGACATCTAATTGAACTGTTATTGTTGATATATTAACTATTAGATACATCTATTAGCTTTTTTTTCCATATGGAAATATGCACGGGAAACCCGGCAATACTTCCGCACATTAGTGGATGCCAGAGGTGGTAAACCGTCGGTCATCCTCACAGAAGACCTAACCCCAAGGACTCAAGGCTCAAACCGGTGACCTCTTCTCGAACCGAGAGAGTGTGTGCACGTCTTACCAATTGAGCTAGCCCTTGAGGCTGATACATCTATTAGCTTAAGTCCAATGATTTTACAACTATTAGCTTAACTTCTACTCTAATCACAATTATATTGGATAACTATTAGCTTAACTATTAGATACAAATATTAGCTTAACTCCAATGATTCTACAAATAGTAGCGTAACTTCAACTCTAATCGCTTAAAGCTTAGTCTAAGTACATTTGGCATCTAGGAGTCTAGCTAATGTGCACTTGTGTAACAATCGAACTCCTAATAAAATCGTTTGAACTCCTAACAAACTCATCCATCTAGCAGTTGGCATCTAACTAATTACACCGATATGTGTTTATTACGTCGATAGCCGTATATATCTTAGAATTTTGGGGTGGACTACCATCTATGAACGATCATTTGAGATAGGTGTATTGTCCAGATTGATTCTATGGGCGTAGTCCAAAATTCATACTTAATAATTAAACAAAATAAAAAAAAATTAGCTTAGTTAACATCTGATAATTACAGTTAGTGATAGCTGGAAAAAATTCAACTTCAACTATTTGATTATTAGATACAACTATTCGTTTAATAGATACAATTATGAGCTTAACTCCATTGATGATACAACTATTAGCTTAATGTCAACTCCAATAATGACTTTTACTTGATCTGCAATTGTCGATATATTAAATTTTAAATTAACTATTAGTTGAAAAAATTAAATGTCAACATCAACTATTCGATTATTACACCGATAGGCATATATATCTTAAAATTTTGGGTTTGACTTCCATCTATGCTTTTTCATCTATGGATGAGAATGAGACAAGTGTACCGTGGAGATTAATTCTATGGACGTCCTCCAAAATTCATAATAATAATTTAAAAATAAATAAAAAATAACTTAGTTAACATAAGTACACTTCGTGATAATTAGAAAAAATAATATTCGACTTCAATTATTCGATTATTAGATACAACTGTTCGATTATTAGATAAAACAATGAGCTTAACTCCATTGATGATACAACTATTAGCTTAACTTCAACTCCAATCATGACTTTTACTTGAACTGTAATTGTTGATATATTAACTTTTAAATTAACTATTATATACAACTATTAGCTTAACTCTAATGATTCTACAACTATTAGCTTAATTTCAACTCTAATCACGGTTATATTGGACAAGTATTAGCTTAACTATTAGATAAATATTACGTTAAATCCAATAACCTGATACAACTATTCGTTTAACTATTAGATACAACTAATGATTCTATAACTATTAGCTTAACTTCAACTCTAATCGTGGTTATATTGGATAACTAATAGATAAATATTATGTTAACTCCAATAACTAGATACAACTATTAAATTAAATTTAGATGAACATGTATTTGTACTTGTTAGGATTATAATTCTTCGTTGTCCAATTTGGTCAATTATGTCTAAAGCAGGAGTCCTTTCAGTCTATATTTAGTCATTAGCACCATTAGGTCCACTTGGCCTAATTGGGGCACATATACCAGTTACTAAAGTGTGGGGAACACTAATTGAGGCCAACTTCCACTGATTGCACTTGCATGCATCAGTTTAGGAGCCTCCTAGATCAATCCCTACAAATAAGGAGCCACTGGAAGTGCCGACACCAGCCTCCATTAGTTGAGTTCAGTTGGTGACTAGTTAAGCTCAGTTAGGAGTCAGTTACATTCAGTTCTAGTCTATTACATTCATTTCTACCCAGTTAGAGCTAGCTTTGCATGGTTGCAAGTAGGTGAGGCACATTTACTCACCTACCTTAGTCAATTAGACTAGTTAACTGATAATTAACACTGAATTAAACACTTGAGTTGGGTTTTTGAACTCCGATAATGATTTAGACAAGGTCAGTTAACCATACAGTCAAGTAGAGTCAAACCAATTCGAATTTCCTCACATGGATTCAAATTGCATGAGTCTATTTAGCCATTGTACTTCATTGTAATTAATTATCTAATTACTTTTGGTTATTGAAAGCATTCACAATTGCAAGCCATTTTTGCACTATTCCATTCTTCACTTTCTGAGTAAAATTATATGATCTGTCTTGTGAGTTGTGTGTTGGTCCACATATCTATGTGCTCAATTTAATATGGTATGAGAGCCTCGGCAAGACAAGGCACTTCTCCTACTACAGATTCATACTTGGATCAAAAAAAAATTGAGCAAAATTGCTCCTTCCAGTACTACACCAGAAGCGAAGAATTTACCACTTAATATCCCAAGTAAAGGAATTGTTGATCAAGCTTGCTTGATCAACTATGCTGGGTGTGAAGAAATTTCCAAAAGTGTAGTCTGTCAACCTTGCTTTGCCTGTTTGATTGTGTGATTTACAAGTTTATCAATCTCCTTCACTACATTCGCTACAGCAGCTTAGTCTCCTTCACTGTATTCGAAATGGCCCCTTCAATGGAGCTTCTCACTCCTTTCAACTACCACCAGTGGAAGGAGGACCTGGAGATGCAACTTCGCTCCAAAAGACTCTTCAGACTCACAATGGAGACAGAGGCAAAGCTAGTTCATTATGTTGATAAAGAAAAATACTGGAATAGGCTTGATGAAGCATATGGATGCTTGTGCCTCTCAATCTCTAGAGATCTTCTCTTGCACATCAATGGATTGAAGATTCCCAAGGAGGTTTGGGATAAGCTTTCTTCCTTGTTTGATAAGTAGGATGAACTGCGGATCTATCAGCTAGAGAATGAGTTGATTTCTCTTCATCCAGCCAACTTCGAAACACTGAATGATTTCTTCACCAAATTCAAGCATTTGGTGTTCCAGTTGAAGCTGTGCAAGGTTGAGAAGGAGGATGATCAACTAATCCTTTCCATCCTCTCAAAACTTGGTGTAGACTACTCAGTCTTTGTATCAACCTTTCATTCAGGGAAGCTCACTACTCCAAATTGGAGGATGCCCACTCTTAATGCCTTCATTGAATCTCTCACCCATAAGCATGACAAGTTGATCGAAATGGGGATCATTCGATCTTCCAAAGATCGAGCTTTGGTTGCAGGAGGAGCTAAGGTTGTGAATGGTAAAGGGAAGCAAAAAGATGAGTCTCCAATGGAGAAAGAGTAGTCAAAAGAGCCTTCAAGTTCGAATAGAAGCAAGAAGAATGGAAAAGGAAAGACCCTTTGTTCTTACCGTGGAAGGGGATTTCATCCCGAAAGCTCCTGTATGAGAAGAACAATTGATGAAATGGTTCTTCTTTTGAAGAAACATAACATTATTGTACCTGCTAGCACAAGGAAGGATGACCATAGAGAAGAAACTGAAGAACATGAAGAGACATGCCATGCACTGAAGGCTAGCTGTTCAATAGCACATGCCTTCCTCATTGACTCTGGAGCTTCCAATCATATGGTTACATCCAGAGAGTCATTCTCTTCTTTATAGTCTTTTGATGGTCCTATTATTCAGATGGGTAATAACAGTAAAATTAGGGCCAAATGGAAGGGTTCTATCAAGATTGAACATGGAAAGTTCAAAGATGTGTTTTATGTGCCCTCCTTAGCTACAAATTTGTTATCTGTATACCAGATGACTCATACTAGCTCTCCAAAGCGAGTGATATTTGGTCCTGAATTAGTGGAGATCACATATATCTCTACTGGGAACATCATTGTGAAGGGTGTTGCAAATCATGCCTCCAAGGCATATGAGTTCTCACACTTCATGCCATTTTAAGAACCAGTGCACTCTCACCCGCCACTTGAAAGGGAAGGTAAGAACATTCCATCTACTTCATTTGCAGTTTCCACTAGTATTGCAAAACCAATTGTATCAGTTTATGACATTGAGATTCAGGGTGATTCAGATCCAGATCCAGTCCCTACTCCCAAGCGGGAATCTAGGAAGATGATTGGAAATACATATGACACACAAAAGACAAAGAACCTTGTGCTATGTCATGCAATCTTACCTCCTTCAGAGAGATGCAACAAACTCCCTGTGAGATGCTACATGGCAAGGCCTAACCAGTTACACTGCATTCAAAAGAATAGAGTGGATCATACACCTCTTTATCTAGAAAGAAGCAAAGGTTACATTCCTCCTTCCTTCCATCATCATGTTGGGAGAAGATGAAGAATTCTACATGTCAGGCCCCAGGATACCTGTGCAAAGAAAATCATGCATGTTGCTTCGCTAGATCACATAGATGAAGGTTGCAGCAACATATTTTCAATATTTTTAAACTTGAATCCTGATTCTATCTACTTAGTTAGGGGGGGGGNTCCCCAGCTCATTGTATTGAGCAGTTACTTTACTTGTTGTAATGGGTGACCTATGGTCTTAGTTACTAGGGCCCATGATTTGTCCAAGTTAGTATTCAGGGGGGTGTTATGATTATAATCCTCCCTTGTCCAATTTGGTCAATTATGTCTAGATCAGGAGTACTTTCAGTCTATATTTAGGACCACTAGCACCATTGGGTCCACTTTTCCTAATTGGGGCACATGTACCAGTTACTAAAGTGTGGGGAACACTAATTGAGGCCAACTACTACTAATTGCACTTGCATGCATCAGTTTAGGAGCCTCCTAAATCAATCCCTACAAATTAGGAGCCATTGGGAGTGCCAACACCAACTTCCATTAGTTGAGTTCAGTTGGTGATTAGTCAAGTTCAGTTAGGATTCAATACTAGTCTATTACATTCAGTTCTACTCAGTTAGCGCTAGCTTTGCATGGCTACAAGTAGGTGAGGTGCATTTACTCACCTACCTCAGTCAGTTAGATTAGTTAACTGATAATTAACACTGAATTAGACACTTGAGTTGGGTTTTTGAACTTCGATAATGATTTAGACAAGTTCAGTTAACCATACAGTCAAGTAGAGTCAAACCAATTCGAATTTCCTCACATGGATTCCAATTACATGAGGCTATTTAACCATTGTACTTCATTGTAATTAATTATATCTAATTGCTTTTGATTAATGAAAGCATTCACAGTTGCAAACCATTTTTACACTGTTTCATTCTTCAATTTCTGAGTAAAATTGTATGATCTATCTTGTGAGTTGTGTGTTGGTCCACAGATCTATGTGTTCAATTTAATAGTACTCCAATGACTTCATCTCTTAGCATGAGAATTCTACCTTCATTGCAATGAAACCATGCACTGCCCAATAAGCTTTCCATTTGGCATCGTAGCATCATGAGAACAATTAGTTATATAATGTGCTCTGAGGGTGATGTATTAGTAATTTATTCCTTTCGGTGTATTCCTAACATATTAATCTTATTAATATGGTTGGTGTATTCCTAACATATTAATCAATATGGTTGACGTATTGCTAACATATTAATCTTATTAATATGGTTGTTACATTGATAAGCATATATATTTTAGAATTTTGGTGTGGACTACCATCTATTCTTTTTCATATTTGGACTAGAATGAGACAAGTGTGCTGTCCAAATTGATTCTATGGGCATTGTCCAAAATTCATAATTAACAATTTCAAAAAAATAAAAAATAACTTAGTTAACATCTCATAAGTATACTTCATAATAGATGGAAAAATTAAAATTCAACTTCAAGTATTCGATTATTATTATAAGTTTATACAACTATGCACCTAATTCCATTGATGATACAAATATGAGCTTAATTTTTACTCCAATCATGAATTGGACTTCCTAAAATATTAATTTTTAAATTAACTATTAGATACAACCATTAGTTAAATCCAATGATTCCACAACTATTAGCCTAATTTCAACTATAATCACGGTTATATGGGATAACTCTTAGATAAATAATTAGATAAAGCTATTAACTTAACTCCAATGTTTCTACAACTATTATCTTAACTTCAACTCTAATTGATTTGTTATATTGGATAACTATTATATTAAATATTAGATGATTATTATGTTAACTCCAACAATGATACAACTATTAAATTAAATTTAGATGAACATGGTAATTAAAACGTGGTAATAAAAAACTATTAGATGAAAATGTAATTGTAGTCCATTGATTCCATCTCTTAACCTTAGAAGTCGACTTTCATTGCAGTGAAACCATGCATCTATCAATAAGCTTTCCATTTGGTAGTGTAGCATCATGAGAACAATACATTAGGTAATGTGCTCGGAGGGTAATAGGCTCAATGCAATAATCTAAAAATATGTATTAGTAATTTATTATAGATCTCAATGTGTCAAATATATGCCTCTATACGTATTCCGTACATATTAATCTTATTAATATGGTTGTTGCTAGTATAATTCACATTTATATAAAAAATTGCCATGGAGATTGTTTTAGGACGAAGCACTTCAACATTGGCAGTACTTCACAATGCTCATTTTAGCACTCAACATTCACGCTACTTCACCATGCTCATTTTTCATGTCTTAATAAAATAATTGGAATTATTTATGGCTTACATAATTTTGTATATAAATTGTTTATTCTACATTGGTTGAAAGATGTGGTCTATAGGTATATATATTATACTTTTGATTTCTTAAGAGAAAACACATGTTCTTAATTATTAAATCTAATTTTTTATACAAATAGGGCAATGAGTTGGGAATGGCACCTCTTACTAATATAATGTTTGATATGTTGATGGATTTTATGGTGTGGATAATAAATATGGAATTCATCACAATAATGGTGAGTGAGTCTAAGGGGTTAACTAGGTGTTTTGTTGTTTTTGTTTAACATATGATTAGCATGATTCAAATTTTCTAATAACATATTAGTTGAATTTATTTATTTTACATTTTAGCAACCATTTCCATTTAAAGTATAGATCCAATCTTGCTTTGGAGTTTATAAGTGTTTTGGAGTTTTTAAGTATGTACAATAGACAAATATGGTCATCTAACTCCTTAGTAAGTAGAATTGATAAGGTTGTGGGATTTAACAAAATGCAATGTATTGCGAGCTTGCTCGAGAGTATGGCTAGGCTAGATAACTCCTTAGCAGAATTGATAAGGTTGTGGAATTTAACAAAATATAATGTATTGCGAGCTTGCTCGAGATTATGGCTAGGCTAGACATAGAGAATATAAATTGCAATTAAAGTGTGATAGAACGAGTATGTAAGAAGAAACCACTAACTTTATTTCATTGGTGTATATGTACCATTGACTTCATTTTATAATTTTTTTTAATGATATATTCAAATACGGTTTTAGAATTAATATAATTTAAGTCTTAAATAAAAGATGCTTATATAATATATTTAGATCATATGTATTATAGAGTTCAAAAGTAATTTGAATTTGACATATATAAAAGAAAATGTGAAAGTAGGCTAGATTCACCAAAAATCTGTTAAATCTAGTGGAAGTAGTGTCCTTATATTAAGGTCAACAATATTCAAACTAGATAGTGTGAAAGCTTATATGTGTTGGAAAGTTTTCAATTTTTATTTAATAAATTTAAGGCTTTTTTTTTTAAGAAGAAGAAGAACTTGAACTTTTCTCGAGTCCAATATAATTTAAGCTTTATTTTTTTAGATTCAAAGAAAGCTTCTTGATCTGCACCTGCAAACCTCTTTTTCTTGTTTGGTATGTTCCTCTGTTCTGAGTGCATGTGCGATCTATTGAAGGGCGAGATATCCATTTAAATTTTAAAAGTTTAATCTATGGCGAGGAATCCATTTAAATTTTAAATCCACCTGTTTGATACGGTCATCCATCCACATTGATAACTTGTGTATGTACTACGCAAAAGGGAGACATTCTAATGGAGAAAGAGATGAGTTAATGGCGTCTGGTTAAAGGATTCCGTCAGAAACGCTATCATCAAAGGCATGTGATTTTGTGAATGTATCACATGATGCATGGAAGGTCGTGTAACAAATAATATTTACATATATCAAATTCCCCACAACGGACTTAAATAATTTGTCGCAGGGTGCATATTGCTTGTGTCTATTGCGGGGTGCATATTGCTTACTGCAAATTTGGTCCAAATGCACAATCTCTGCATAAATAGGGGTTTGTACTCATTTTAAATCCTTTTAATTTCCTCTTCTAATTATGGATTGCAATCTTGATAGGTTGACCTAGGAAGGATATATCTTAACTAAGATCTCTTCTACAAATTTCTAAGTAAAAATAAGTTGTTTTAATCAAAATTTCACTTCACCAATGCAAAAACTAGTCTATAGTGTTGAACTAATATGTCCAAAATGACATCAAGATATCAAGACATAATAATGATAAAATTATTTAAAATTAATTCAATTTAAAAATATATATATATTTTTTATGAGCGAGATTTATTTTCATTTAAATATATATTTTTAAAAACATTTATTTATTTAACAAAGATCATTAAAAAATGGTAAGAATGTTAAATCAACCTTCAGGACCATGCAAGTGCGGTCCATCTTTAACAAAGAGAGATGAGAAGATAAGATGAGGAATTTCTCATATTGAAGGAGTAAATAGAGATGAAGGGATCACATGGTCCAAATAAATTTTACTTTAAACGAAATGAAGAGAAAAAGAACTTCATAGGTAATCATAATTTTTTTTAATAAAATAGCAAAATATATATAAACAAGTTAAATCATAGAGTTCAAATAATATTTTCTTAAATAAAAAATGATAAAATGGAATAATTAAATGTAAAAAAACATATATATTTTTTATTTAGAAATGAAATAGTAATTTAAAGAAGTATAATATACTGAAATAAAATTTTTATAGACTAAAATGAGAGAAAAAATAAAAATTATTAAGATTACCAAGTATAAACATATAAGAATAAATAAAATATTATAATAATAAAATATAATAGTAAAAGTAACTATATAAAATTAAAAATTTAAATTAAATTTAAAATTAAAATAAATTGAAAGAATAAGAAACTTATATAATAATAATAATAGTTAGGGTTAAAAAAAAATACTAAAATATTATTAAAAAAAATTAAAGAAAAAGGGACGGGCTCTTGCATGAGGTGCTTGACAATGAAAACATGTGGAGGGCTATGCACACAAACACGTGAAGAGCAGCATCCCCCTTCCACCTGATGTGTTAATCACCTCCTTGGTTGCAAGTATAAGTGAAAATTATCCAGGCGGTGGCTCAGGCAGACTCGTACGCGAGGTGGTTCCTTTGCTTGTGTTGGGAATTATGGATCAAAATTTTCCCATATCCCGCGGTAGAGAAGGAGTTAGAATCAGCTTAAATTCGGGTCCATTTATGGCATATACAACCAGACAAAAGCTAAAATTGTTCTTCGCATCTTCCAGAAATTTTCCCTCGAGGATTTTCTAGTCAATGAGATCACCATGGTGAGCACCAAGGTTACATAGAGGAAGAATGCTAAAGGGCCTCGCCGCATTTATATTTTCATGCATTAAGAGAGATGAGCAAAATTCAAGGTTTCTTCAAGTATGAGGTCTCAGCCTCGACCCGTGCTCTCACTCTAGGATTGGAAATTAGGCATAGACGATCATTGGTTGAGGAACTTGAAGCTGAGTTTGGCGGGATGGTGGAAGACAAGGGGTCTGCCCGAAGTAGGGAGACCAGGCACACAAAGACGCTTGGGTTTTACAGGACAGTCAAGGTGCTAATGTCAATGGCTATGGAGGATTGCATTATGGGGCAATTGCAGTCGGAGGACGAGGAGCTCTCCTTAGCATACCTCCTCTCCAATGTGGAATCCACTCTGCTAGATCTTACCACATTCCGACGCGAGGAGATGGGACGCAAAGTTGGGTGTGTTGGCAAGGGATCTGATGGGAAAGATATTCACTGGGCCTCCCCTGGTTCGGAAGCAAACACCAAGTTAGTGTTTCAGCAGTTCCCTGCAACAATGGAAGAGGAGCAAAAAACCGACAACCTAGGCTCTAGAACCTCCTCGCATTCCCCTATCTAAATGTTTTTTTGTTTATCAAACCTCTAGGCTAGCTTTAACAGTCTTTGTGGTATCACCTATGGGAGCAACTGGGTCATAACCCTTGGCCCATGGGGGAATATTCACAAACTTCTACTTAGGCAGTACTTTGATAGAATGAAAACTTTGTTTGGCACTAGAATATCTCTAGTTTTTTTGGAAACTATGGCAAGTTGCAGACCATCACATTTTATTTTTGTTTAAGGTCTGATCCAACCTTGAATCTCAATCCTTGGATGACTATGTTATGTACAAACTTCTTGTTTTAGTATACAATGCTTTCGAACCTTAAAAAAAACATTAAAGAGAAGTAAAAGAAAAAAGATGAAACCCTAGACATGAATGAGGGGAAGAGTCAAACTTCAAAAAAATGTTAAGTAACTATATTATAATAAATTATTGAAACAATTACTTAAAGAAGAAAATTTTCAAATTACAAAAACATTCATATATATCATAACTTAAAAATAAAATATGATTTCATATATAAATATTCTAATATACCATTTAAATAATCACTTAGAAACATCTATTATTCTAATATATCTTTTAAACAATCACTTAAAAACTATGATGTCAATATCTATTTGTAAATTAAAAACACCATCCATCACATTCCAATAGACCATTCAAACAATCACTTAAAAACTAAGATTAAAAAATATCACAAATATCATGATACAAATTGTAAATATGATATCTACAACAAATATAATATGATAGACTCTATAACTTTTATATACAAATTTCACTTTGAACGAAATATTTTTAATACATTTCCTTCATTAACATGCAAATTTTGATGCTTGACTTAAAGCTTGGAAGGTCATATTCCTTTGAAAAAAACATAAAATATATTGAATTATTAACATATAATAATCTTTAAGATATATATATATATATATTTCAATTCATTGTCAAGTAAATTTCCTTGTTGCAATATATATCGCATTAAATTTTCTTATTGCAATGTAATTCTTAAAAGTTATTGTTTTAAAATGATTGTAATTACATATATATGAGTTAAATTTAATACAAGTTTTAAGTGGAAAAGCTATTTTTTTTATTTATCAATTTTTATTTAAAAAATATTATTTTTATATTATTTTTAAATTTGAAATTTAAAATAATAAGTTTTAATCATAAATTTAAAATATCAAATAAAAGTAAAAAATATTAAAAATGATCATGATTCACAAAACAATTAATAATAACATATGATTTGTCATTTCATATAAGTATTTGGAATGTTGTGTATGGCAATTTAAGTAAATAAATGAGGATGCCTCTTAGCTACCTTGATTTTCAATAGGCTACTGTTAATCCCTAATGCTAAAACAGGAGGGAACCAATTCACATTGAGAAAAAAATAAATTAAGATGCTTTGAGTAATAACAACTTTATCTAACAAAAATCTTAAATAATAAATTATTATTTAAAATTAATTTCGAAGATTAATCACTTTCTATGATCTTTGTCATTTAAAATAGTTTTTAAGATTGGGTGGAATGAGTAGCTATTAATCACTTTCTAGGATCTTTCTCACTTGAATCTTAAAATAGTTTTTTAATAGCTATATTTATTTATTTATAAAGTTAGATGTTATAAGAATCTTTGCCAAGTTAATTATAATTCTAATGAACCATTCTAACAACTACGCATAAGCTATACTTTACTGGTTTGCATTCGTAAGACACCATCACTGTAGAAAGCCATATTCATTTGGCTGATGGACACAAATCGATCTTAATCTATATAGATTAATGTGTGTTTATATTTCAAATACAGATGAACGTATATTTATATTTTAAATATAAATCAATTTTAAACTCAAGTATCAAAAAAATTACTATTTTAAACAATGCTATGAATTTGAATATTTTTAAATACTTGATAAATCAAAGTTTAATATATCTATATTGATTTCAATTTTAAATATTTATATAAAATTTAAGGGTAGTTATGTTAATTAATTTTATTATATATATATATATATATATATTTGGATCACTATCAAAAGGCTTCTGAATTTGTTCTCAATCTTAACCATAACACAGGTATATAGAGAATTAAACATGAAGGTAGATAAATTGTCAAAACTTGCTTTATTATTAGCACTAGGCTGGATGGAGACTAAAGAAGTAGTGTAGCAAAAATAGTACCATTCTCACTCTTCTCAATCTTAACCATAACACATGTATATAGAGAATTAAACATGAAGGTAGATAAATTGTCAAAACTTGCTTTATTATTAGCATGAGGCTGGATGGAGACTAAAGTAGTGTAGGAAGAATAGCACCATTCTCACTTTTCTAGCAAGAATAAAGGCTTACAATTTTGACAAACATGTTATGTAACAGACCCCAAACTTTTTAGGAAGAGAAAAGAGGCCAAGTATGGCATGAAACTCTATGTAAGTCCCTCTTGGGACAGTATGATTATTCCTTTTTGGTATGATTGATATTTTTCATTTGGAAGATATATATATATAAAATAATGTAAATGAACTTGTGAAGAACATTATGACTATAAGGAAATTATGTTTGATGTAATCATGGAAATAGATTTAGCTTACCTTAAGCATATAATTTTAATAGTTTATTTGGAATTCAAAAAATTTAGATCAAATTTTGGGAAAAATGACAAAAAAACCAAAGATGAAATCGTCATCTTTAGACTAGACTAATGCTATGGGAGATTATATAACTTGAAATGTTAACTTCTTATCTCAATTACTTACTAGCACAACCATAAGTAAAGTGGTTAAGACAAATACAACTAAAATGATATGAAAAACAAAAACAAATTGTTATGCGTTTCTTTAACTTCCCTTTAATTGAAGCTTATTTAAATCTTAATCAATATGCATTTAAGCATACAAGATAGGACCCCATGATATAAATCTTTGCTGTAAACTTGTTAGGGTTAATCTTATTGATCAGCTCAAACAAGTTCAAAATCTCAAATAATCTAAACCAGTAACCCTATAATTACCGATTGCTAATTGAAATAAAAATTGTTGTTACACAATTTTAAATAAATCCACATAAAAATAAAATTATATTATCTTATTTAAAGCCTAACGAGTAGGGGCAATTTATTGGAACGTAACTGGATCAAGAATCAAAGAATCCAACTTAATCTCATGGAAGCAATTGGGATCATTTATGGTTGTCTGTCGCATTCAGGTGGAAGCTGATAATTGAATCTGGCTGAATCGTTGCAGTAATCGTAAACCAGATAATTATTGCGAACCCACTGTAATTGTCCTTGTTGAGCATAGGACAAGCTCTCATAAGCTGGCTGATTCCACCAGTTACTGGGAGTATTGGCCCAACACTGGGAAGAGCTCCCACTGCCGGTCCATTCGCATACCTCCGCTGTGAAATTTGTGTATGAAGCCACAAATGGTGCGTAAGACCAATCGATTTTCACCTGCCCGCCCTGGGTTGCCCAGCTATCTCCATTCCATATGCTCGAGTACACTCTCATCGCCTGCTGGTTGGCGTAGGGCACACCTATGTCTTCATTGTTTTCAAATATTCTGATGGGCAGTCCATCTACAGAAAACCTGCAACAGAGATATCAGATGAGATTTATTTGTGGTAATTAGTATAGTTATTTATGATTGGTGAAAAAAACGATAAGCCACAAGTTAAGTGCCAAGAATAAGTTATCTTGAAACTGTTAAGAAACTTTTATAAAAATGTTGAATCATAGATTACATAGATCTGGGTGCAGACGGTTCCCAAAGGAGAACCACATCTGTGGCTCCTTGTTCATCTTTTACCAGCCTATACTTTTCATGATATTTTCCTAATCTATGGAGACTATATGGTCTGATATTTTCCTAATCTATAGAAACTATATTGCCTATCAAACTGCCCAAGTTAAAAAAATACAAAAACAAAATATTGCAGAAAGAAAAGGGAATCACTAATAAAGTATCTAGTTTCTCTTGTAAACTTTTTGATCTCAAAGTAAGAAGCCAGTGTATATCAACACCTTTATTAAACATTATGTAGACTTACTGATTTACTTTTTAATTTTATTTTAAAATCAATCTAAACACTACACTTATCTCATTTTTATGTATTCTAACAAAAACATTAAAAACAATCTGAACAAAATACTTATCTATTTTTATGTATTCTAAGAAAAACATTGATACGAATCTACCCCAAATTTTAAAATATAAATACATGTTGTTAAACCACATTCTAAAAAAGAAAAAGAAAAAAAGAAGCTTACAAGATTTGCTGTGAATTCCAAATAATTGAGTAATTATGGAAATCTGCTGTGGGATCAAACCATAAATAGAATCGTTGCTCCCTATTCCCTAAACCTTGTGTATAGATGTTTGTATGCAGAATGTAAGGCTGACCAGAAACATTTCCTAAAAATTCCATATCAACTTCATCATGCCTGTCACCTGTCGAAGATAACTGCACAGTATTTCAATATTTTCGCTACTTGTTAGCAGACAATCATGACTGAAATAAAATGAAGGATATACAGATTTGATTTGTATATCCTATGAATAATATTATTTGTTCTAAGTAATACAGATTTTTCTCACATAAAATGTTGTAACCGTTCCCGCTGAATTTCCAGGCACCAGTTTCATAAACACATGGACACTTCCAAACAAAAACTCCTTCGTGGATTGAAATGCCGAGCCTAATTAAACAGTACCAAATTATCATCCATTCTTTTTAGTATATTATCACAAAAACATAGCAAATTATTATCCATTCTTCTCAGTATATTATCACAAAAACATACAGCGATTCTTTGTGCTTTTTAAAAAAATGGATAGAGTGTTCATTCAAAATTCGAACTTTTTGTTATTTGAAGTGTTCACTCAAAAATAGATTACAAAACTCTAATTAAAAAAATTTCCAAAAAATCAATAAGATAAGAATACCTGAATCATTATTGAGACAAAGCTGCATATCCTGTCCATTGTTGAATCTGTTGATGTTGTTATAACCCCATGTTACATCGATATCATTGTAAAAGTTGCCATAAACGGTGGGAATTGTAGCTGTACTGCATATGATCATAACCATAAGAATTAGATGAACATAACCTGGTGGATTAAGAGCGCCCATTGGTGACATATTATTTGACAAGTATTGGGAATGCAGCAGGTGCAGATAGCCTAATTGGATGCCTATTTGATTTGGGGTTTGGAACAGAATAAATAAGGATTGAAGTAGTAGTTTGTGGCTTGATCATGTCTGGACAATTATGTGGGAAAGGTATAAACGTAATTGTGGGACAGGTCGTTGAAAATTTTATAATCCAGGCAGGCGGGACAAGCTGTCACGCGGTTGAGCCTCATACATCTCTCACTCATGAACCATTCAATGATACAGGGAAGGTATAAATGTAATGGTGGGGCAGGTGATTGAAATCTGCTCATATCCATTAGAAATTAAATATAGGCTGTCACGCGGTTTAGCTCCAGACGTCTCGCATTTATCTATATAAGCGAATACTCTTATTGTTTTGGGCACGTTGATAATTTCGACATGGCAAGTTGGCAACTAATAAGTTCTGCCGGCCCAACGGAAGAAAAAAAAGAGGAGCGGCATTGCTTTCCATCAAAAGTCAAGAGCTTCAATTTTTTATATTTTATGATATTTTGTTGTGGCACTTATTTTCTTTTAATATTTCGAAAATAGATAATAATAAAAAATTAAAATTTTAAGCAGGCGACTTCTTCCCCTGCCGGCCTAGTTCTGGAGAAAGAGAAAGAGGAAGGTATTGACAAACGGTAACGTGTGGCATAGCTTTCCGTTGAAGTAAGAGGGTTTGGTTTTTTTTTTTAAATTAATTTTTTTCTTTTAATAAAAAAATTAATTTTTTAAATAATTTGCTTAGGTTAATTTTTGTAATATTTAAAATTTTGGAAAAAGAAAAAATATATATTTATTTTGATTTTAAATTTATAAAAAATTGGTATACAATTGTTTTGGAAATTAGGTTTTTTATTTTTTTTTTCACAAAAAAAAATCTTAATTGTATTTATAAAAACTTAATTACATTTTACAGATGGCATAATCAAAATGTTGTCCATTGTCAAAATAACCAAACTAAAAGATCTCAAAATTCTGTTTCAAATTCATATGAGTCTACAACTCACTTACAATCTATCAAAAGTATCAAACATAGTTTTCAGCAAGGCATTCTTCCCCAAAAGAAAAAAACTTATCAGCTTTTCAAAACTTATCAGTTTTCATATATATCCATAACTATACAACATTCAAAATGTATAAAAACATCTTAGAAGGTTTTAGTGAATCCATCCTTCAAAATGTATAACAAGTCTTCACAATTTTAGTCCCAGGATCACCTCACTAGAACCAAAGAAATCCATAAATAGTCTCCAGACTGCATGCATCCCAAATTAGTTCATAATGGTAATATACTCCCAATTAAAAAAAACTTAACTGATTCAAAGCATTCAACTACCTTGTGCTCAGAAATCTACCAAGAACCAGACATCACATTAGCACCATCTTTTGCCAATACATAAATATGCATGAAATCCACTCAATCAAACATGTCAACCAATCTATTGACTTCAAACAAAAATACTTACCAAAAACCCAATTCATAACAAGTTGAGAATCACAAAAAATCTGCAGTTTTTTAAAATTATTTTTCAAAGGCAAAGTCAGAAGAAGCTTTAATCCTAGAAGCTCTGCAAAGTTATTAGATCCAAACCCCAATCCTGTTTTAAAAGTGAAAAAGTGCTCATCAGTGATAAAGATCAAACCACCAACTCCACAAATTTTTGGATCTCGTGCTGCCGATCCATCAAAATATCCTCAAGGATATGATTTATCAATAATTTCTTCGACAACAGGTCTAATCGTGACCACTATCTTATCTCGAGGAAAAGTACTCAGCATGCCTATAGTGAGTGATGCTACCTGAAAAGGTGATAAAACTAAATCCTCAAAACAACACTTGTTTCTAGCCATCCAAATGAACCATAAAACCATAATTGGTAAGGATCTGATATGTTTCACATCATCTTTTATACACCAATTTTTTAGACATGAACTTACAGAGTGACCAGTCCACAAATTGTATTTTTGCAATTTAACCTCAATTTCAGACCACACACATCTAGTAAAAGTGCATTCTACTCCTAGATGAACATTGGTTTCTAAATCCATTTTAGACAAAGAACATCTGCGTGGACCTTCCCTTCCTTTCCTAAAGATAATATCCCAAGCTAAAGTTTTATCTGACAATAAAAACCAGCTAAATATTTTTCCCTTTAGTGGACATTTGAGCTTCCAATTATACCAACTACAAGTTAAACAATGCTCGTGTAAAGATACCTTGGTTTGTTAAACCATTGATGCAACATTTTGTTGAACATTGATAATGTCAAAAATATTATTACTTCTAAGTTCAAAGATTAATTGTGGTGTGGGGAAAATTTAGCACTTACGAGAAAATTAAGATACTATAAGAGGTCATTAATCCTAATTTGGAAGATAAGAAGTATATTTGGGTAGTATCTAGTTCAACTCTCATGAACTCCATAGTGAAGCAAGGCATTAATCTATTCCTAAAACTCTATGGGCGGAAAGAGTTTGCTACATTACAAACCTTTATAACCTTCTAACTTGCCTATTGTAAGTTTGGAAAGCTTTTTGACAAGGGTTAAGGTCATACCAAAATTGGTCTCAGTGGATGTTAATCATCATCATCATCATTTTTTAAATAAAATATACTTATTATATATTTATTTTAAATAATAAAAGTTTATTTTATTGATATTCATTTTATTTTAAAAAAATTAACATTTTATTTATTTTATTTTTATTATATTAATATTAATATTTTTTACACATGATTATCTTATATTTATGATATTATGTTTTTAGTATTTTTATTTACATTTTATTTTATATTATTTAATTGCAATATGTAATATGATTCACATTCACATTAAACATACAAGTTTGAAAATCTTATATTTATGATATTATGTTTTTGGTATTTTTATTTACATTTATTTTTATGATTTAATTGCAATGTGTAATATGATTTACATTTACATTAAATATACAAGTTAATCCTAGGCTCTATCAAGTGCCCATAGGGATCAAATCTTTGGATGTGCAAACCTCTTCTTAAATATTGCAGTCAACTATTTAAGGTAGAGATATAATATTTTTATTATTAATATTTAATACTATTTATGGCCGACATATAATATTTTTTATTTTATTAGGAAAGAACAGTACAACATCTCCCCCATACATGGTTTTAAAACCATGTGCAAGGCCCTCCTAAAACCATGGATTGTTTAGGAGGCCTTGCACATGGTCTTAAAACCATTTGCAACGACCTCCTAACCATGTACAATAAAACCATGGGTTGTTTAGGAGGCCTTGCACATGGTTTTAAAACCATTTGCAAGGCCCTCCTAAACCATGTACAATAAAGCCAGGGGTTGTTTAGGAGGCCTTGTGCACGACCAACATTTTTTTGTGGATAATTTGAAATTTTTTTTATTTTTTTTTTTTTAATGTTAAGTAGGAACATTACAATATCTACCCCATATTAGGTTGTTTTTGTGGGTGGCATTTATTTTGAAGGATAATCAAAAAATTTATTTTTATGACCGACATTTACATGAGTAATGTTACATAACGTTACAAGATATCTAGGTGCAATCAATGAACTATATTTTAAATATTAATGAATTAATGCTTATTTTATTTTACAAAACACTTTTTTGAACAAAAAAATATTTACAAATACATACACAAATTGTTTTAAAATTGTATAGTTGATTTAAATGTATCTTCTTTTAATAATGTATTGTTATTTGATATATTGGTATTCTATATATTTAAGGTTTAATAATTTACTTAAAAAAGATAATGATTCTATAATGAAATAGTTTATTTTATTTTATTTTGATAATTATTTTAAATGCTACATGTTAAGAGTAATATCAACTCTATACTAAGAATCAATTCCTCATAATTTATCGTGAATAACACTAATAATTCTATTAGCATTTGCACTTAGAAAGTGATGATTATCCATTTATTTTAACAAGAATGGTTAAGGAGTTTTATATATTAAAATATGTTTCAGGCAAGCCCATAGTAAAATATACAAAGTGGAGCGAGGCTAATGACCTCTAGCACTATTGTAAGCTTCTTTTTGATAATCCCTAAAGACAAATCCCAATTATTCCAACCACATTTCTTTTGGTATAACAATCTAATTTGCATGTATATATATTTACAAATGGGAACATAGGAAAATGCATAAACAATACATTAATTTTTATTTATCTTAGAAATCAAGGCCCCTTAAACAAGGGATCTAACGTCTTGTGAGATGAGGAGAGGGACTAGAGATTTCTTAACTTTTTGGTTAGTAGGTCCTTATGAAAGACGAAAAATCTAGGTTTGTCTTGTCCACTAAAGCTAGCTATGAAATTAGATACTATTTTATCTAGTTTTTCAGGGACTGAAGTATCTTGTGGGTGTGTGCAAACTAATCGAGGTCTCTTTCGACAAGTTAGAACCAATAGAAAAAACACAATGAATCTTGTGATAAATAAAAAAGATGAAATGTACAAATTGAACTTTATAAAGAAAAAATAATAATACAATGTATATGGACTTACTAAAATGAAAAGTAGCGAATCTCGTATAAGTTTTTCTATAATAGATCCAAATTAGATGGATGTACATGCATTTTATGACTAGGAATGGAAAATAGTTTGCTTTCACATAGAAATTTTTCTATTGCTTTTTTCATTAGTACAAATCAGGGGCCTTAGCATGCATTTTTTATTGCGATAACAATTGATGCTTCAGGGGCCGTTGGAGGTTTGGGCATCATATGGAACCCACTTGAAATAAGTCTTTCCAACTTCTTGGATATTAGATTCACCATCTCGGCATAATTTCACATCTTGGGTACCAGCTTCAAGGGCATTATCACAAATGTTTATGGGCCTTTTGCGATGGCACCTACACAAGCCTTCCTTAACTCCTTGCAAAAGATGAACCACTCGATGGGGCAGAAACATTGGATACTCGGAGGAGATTTCAATCTCATTCGCAACCTACAGGAAAAAAGAGAGGAATTTGCACCCTTAGCTCCTCTAATGTTGATTTTGATATCCTAATCAACGACTTGGCTCTGGTAGACATTAGCACGGCCAACATTCTATACACTTGGAATAACAAGCGCTCTGGGGATCGACACATTGCCTCCAGATTGGATCACTTCCTTATTTAGGAATCTATTCTTACAGGAGGAGTAGATATAACAGCCCATGTCCTCCCCATCACACGCTCGAATCATTGGCCCATAAGTCTTCACTAGTGCAGAATAAGAGAGCATTTGAGAAGGCCCTTCCGATTCGAAATTTTTTGGCTTGCCCACCCCGATTTCCAGCCCCACATCTATCATTGGTGGAATGAATTTCATCCTCCCGCGGAAACTCCTATGTACAAGTTCCAACAAAAACTAAAATACATCAAAGTGCAAGTTCAACTATGGAATACAGAATATTTTGGCAAAATTTACATAGAGAAAGATCAGCTTGAAAACTAGATAACGGATCTTCAAAGAACAATCATGCTTGAGGGTTACATAGATTCCATTAAAATGGAGGAGAGGAACTTGCAGGAAGCACTGGAGAACAGAGAAAAACAAGAAGAGGTTTTATGGAAATCCAAATCAAGAAACCTCTGGCTCAAACAAGGGGAAAGGAACTCATCCTTCTTCCAAAAAACAACGATTCAGCACATGCAAGCCAACATAATTGTGTGCCTAAAAGCAGAAGATGGTACCATTGTGGAAAAGCACGAAGACATTGAGAATATTCGCACGTATCACTTCAAGCATTTAATGAAAGAACCAGAGGTGGAAAGAAACACTGAGATGGAAAGAATCTTGGAGAACATCCCCAGCTTAGTGACGCTGGATAGAGACAAGCTCCTTCTTCGGCCTAGTGAGATGACAGAGCTTTAGGAAGCATTTAAGCAATTGAAAAATGACAAAGCTCCAGGTCCTGATGGTTTCACTACCAACTTCTTCCATTCCTGTTGGCATACCATCAAAGACGAGGTCTTGGACATTGTGGAGGATTTGCGAAAAATGGGGAAAATCCTAAAAGCTTTCAACTCGACTTTCCTCTCCCTCATCCCAAAATAAAATGGAGCGGATTCTCCAGGGAAATTTCGACCCATAGCTCTCTACAATGTTATTATCAAAATTATCACCAAAACCATAGCCAATAGGCTTAAGCCCCTTCTACCTAGTCTCATCTCCAAAGAGAAATCTGGTTATGTGGAGGGCAAAATTTTTTTGTATGGCATCATTCTCTCACATGAAATCATACATTCTCTCAAAATTACCAAAAAAACCTCGGATGCTTATTAAGCTTGATCTCTCCAAAGCCTTTGACAAACTCAATTGGACGTTCATGAAAAAAATGCTTTTGGCCTTTGGCTTCTGCCACTACTGGGTTAACTGGATCTTCACCCTAACCTTGACCTATTTCTTCTCCATCCTTGTCAATGACACTCCCTCACATACTTTCCAACCCTCCAAGGGTATTAGATAGGGTGATCCCCTATACCCATTTCTGTTTGTCCTTATGAAAGCAATGATTCTCAATCGTGATCTCAAAGGCCTCACCCCTCACGCCGGTTTGGAGCCCCAATCCCACCAACAATTTGTTGATGACACCATGCTTATGGGTAATGCTTAGGTGCAGGAAGCGAAATCGATCAAGAACTTTCTCCTTACCTTCCTTACGGCTAGTGGTCTTGACATCAATAAAGAAAAATACCATATTTACTTTTTCAATACCTATCAGTCCACGAAGCGCAATATCCTTCACATTTTTGAGTTCTCAGAGGGTAATCTCCCTTCTAAATATCTCGGCGAACCCCTAACTGACTCTTTAATTAGGAATATCTCCTGGAGAGACCTTTTATATCATATAAAACAAAAACTCACTTGCTGGAATTTTCGCTCACTTAACCTCCCTAGCTACTCGATCTTCGTCAAAGTTATTTTACAAGCAATGCCGCTTTACATGTTCTCCATACTTGTTGCTCCCAAATCTGTTCAAAAAAAGCTACAATCTTTGCTACCTACTTTTCTCTTGGGTGGCTCAAACTACCATAAGAAATGGTTGTTGGTGGACTAGAACACCCTCTTCTTGCCCAAACTGGAGGGAGGTCTAAGACTCAGAGATCCCACCATCATCAATCACATTGGCAATGCTAAGATTTGGTGGAGATGGATTATTCACGCCTCTGAGCCCTATGCGATTTTATGGAAAGAAAAATATGAACCTACCTGTACCAAGCAAAATCTCATCAGATTCGATAACAATGTCAAAGGCTCACAGATATGGAACTCAACGCGTGCCAATCACAATATAATACAGAAACTGAGCTTCTGGGAGATAAGGGATGGCAAGGCAGCGGATTTATTCCAAGACTCTTGGAACCAACAAAGCCTGCTCAAGGATGACCACAATCTTCCCATACTAAAAGAACAAATGCAATTCATACATATTTCCAAAGTCAGGGATTTTTGGATTGAAGCCAACCTAGAGGACCACTTCAAGAAATGGAAATACTTGGATTGGTGGTAGAGCATCATCCCCACTGAAGACCTCCATGCTTTTTGGGAGGATCTCAGAACTCGCCAAATACGGATAAGCAATGACAAGGATAAAATAAGATGGGGCTTCTCGCAATATGGAACCTTCAACTTGAAATAATCTTCCGCTACTCTTATCAACACGAATGGGGACGGTGAGGACAACAGATGGAAAAAGATATGGAGAGCAAACCTTTGGCCAAAGATTTATACTTTCCTCTGGCTTCTCCTCTGCAAGCGCATACTAACAGGTGACAATCGACAAAAGAGAGGATGTATAGGACAAGATTGGTGTTGTCTATGCAAAAACAATGGGGAAACTATAGAACACCTTCTTGATGAATGCAACTTCACAGATGAAATATGGAAAGAAGGAGAAAGGATATTCAGAAAAAGCGCGAGAAGAAAGGGACGTCCAGACCTCTCTATAGCTCATTGGCCTCACACACATTTCAACAGTCAGCTGCTCAATAGAATCTGGAAACTATTCCCTGGATTCATTGTTTGGGAAATTGGATTGAAAGGAACAATTGAATTTTTAATAACTGGATCATAAAAGAGGAGGAAGTCTGGGAGATTCTCAAAAAACACATCCCGAAAACCCTGAAGTTAACTATGTGGAGAGACAAGGATCTAACTTTTTTTTAACAGAAACCTTGAATATATTATATTAAATAAAAGCTTGTGGCTCACCGGGCGTTCAAAAATAGAGAGGTCTGAGACCTGCTAAAAGTATTGTGGAACCCAAAATTACATATTCATTTGAGCAGATTAGTAAATTGCTGAGTTTGCAGTTGTGCCTAAAAAAACTTCTAAATCCCTTAGATGGGTAGATATGAACATATACACCTACAAAAATAACAAAAAATCATAGAGTACCCATTTTATCAGAATTGCACATGTTGCTTCCCTTTTATGTCTTTGACAGGTTGCACCACTAAAGCTTCCTCCATTGCTTGATCTCTGGAAGGATAGTCATGAATGTGACTACTTTGATTCATATTCACAAGTTTATGCAGTTCATCCTTCATATATCCTATTGTGCCCATTAAAGCATATAGATCTCGGTGATTGTCTTCAATATGGGTGTCTTGGTTTTCTATCTATCGGACCATCTAGTCCGTTGTTCGGCTACCTTCAGTAATGCTTATGTTAACTATGTCATAGAGCCACCTGAGATGCTTCTTAATGTCCTTGAGCGAGTTCTGAATGTGCTCAAGTGTAACTTCCTTGTCTGCCATACCATTACAGGGTGAAGAGAGAGCTGATATGACTTGGCCTTTTGCTTGATGCAAGAAAGTCTAAACCCGTGATACTAAGACCCTCCAATGAGGGGGGGTTGAACCTTCGATGGACAGATCTGCACCAGACCAATTCTCTGCACTGGAGGGAGGAAAAATTGTTACAGGATTCCCGGATGAAGCTTGAAATGACCTTTGCACTGAGAAATGCCCTTTGTCTCTATTGAAGTTCTAGTCTTTTATTTCGCCAAAACCTGCTGATTCTTTGTCTTCTTCGATGCCAAGAACAGTTCTTGTGTGAACCTTCTCTAAACTGACAGAGCTACTACCAGCTCTTGATGGAGCAAAAATGAAATGAGCGTTGGGGTCGAAACAAGCATTAAGAAGTTTCATTGGGAAGACGATCACAGCTCATGTGGAAACTCCAATCAATTTTCCTTGTACTGACTTCGCCATTAAATCCTTCACATGGCCTTTTCCTTGATGATTGTGAACCAGCTGCAAGATTTCCCGTCGGCTTCCAGAGAGACTGAATGCAGTGGCTGGGATCCGTTCACGAAATTTCACGTCTCATATACGTGTCTTAATGTTGATGAGGGTGGTGCTAACGCAAGGGAAGGCCCCCCTTAGCTTCCTTTTGTTATTATCGTGCTTAGGGTACATAACAACATTTGTTTACGATGCCCTTCACATTGTTAGTCCCAATTTTAAGCTTGGCTCCTAAATTAGCCAACTTATCCGCCTCGAAGAATATGAAAGTAGGATACTTGAATTGGAGTAGTGACTTGACGAATGCGGTCATGTATTCTTTTTATTTTGACAACACAAGTTTCTAAATCCATTATTCATTTTGTAAATTACTTGCTTAGAATCTCCTAGAACAATGATTTTGGAAATGCCGAGTTTCTTTGCTAGGTTCACTCTGAAGTAAAGCGCAAGCCATTCTTCCTTGTTATTATTTTTTCGACCAAGACTCGAGGAAAAGGAAGACACTATATTTCCTTCGGGATCAAAGATGATCTCACCCACACTCGCCAACCCTAGATTGCCTTTCGAGGCTCCATAAAAAAAGAGGGTGCATTTATTTAGCTTTTCGCGCCAGAGAGTGAATTCCTCTGGATTTTTCCTAATTTCCCAAAGGTGAAGAGCTTACTGGACTTTGGCTTGAAGGGAGTTTCATGGTAAAAAATATTGGCACCTACTGAGTTCTTATGCATTAAGATCCTTAGAAATGGGAAGGATCATCTGTTTGGAGTTCAGCTTTTTGCTTATCAGGTTGATTGCTTTGAAGGTGATGCGTTGAGGGTCAACCTTTTTATTATAAAAAACAAGATTGTTCCTAGCCAGCCAGATTTTCCAACATACATTTTTTAGGGTTGCATTCCAAATTCTTCCAAGGGTATTTTTCTTTCCTATTTTCCCTAGGTAACAACTTTTCCAATTTTCTACCATGTTAGAGAGAGATCATGGGAGAGCGAATTTCTTACCAATAGGTCCAAGGAAAAGGTTCGACACTTGTTTAGTATAGGGGCATTCTAAGAACAGATGCTGAGAGGATTCTTCCTGCTTAAGAAAAAGAGTGCATCTAGAAGGCCCATGAATACTGCATTTCCTGAGATTATCAGTTGTGAGAATCTTCTTTTTAACCAGAAGCCAAAAGAAGGAGTTTATCTTGGGAATGATGTCTGAATTCTAGACCTTCGACCACTTGCTTTCATGAGGCTCATTTTCGTTATTTTGTAGATGTTGATAAGCTTCTTTTACTGAGTAGATCCCAGTTTTTCCCCACCCTCTGGAATCTTTTGCCCTAAGATTAAGAGGGGCAATACCGTGAAGGAAAGAAGAAAAGGCATCGTATGTGGAGAAAAGATGGGTCGGAGGAGAAAAGTTTTTCCATCCTTTCCAATCACCCCTTGACCCCTAGATGGCGAAATATTTAAGTTTAAAGTAGCCGAGGTCTTCCATCCACCGTCGAATAGGGAGAGGAGTATCTTGAGAAGAAAGAGGCGTTCTTCCCAAGATAGAGTCCATCCATACATTGATTTTTCCTTAGTTCCCGGGAATCCAATACAAATTTTCTTTAATTAGACCCACGAAAATTTTACAAAGGTTCCAAATGGTGGTACCTTTACCCGCCCTAGGGGATTCCAAAATTTTGGATTTTTTCGTTTTAATATATTTTTTCCTTATTGCCTCTATCCACTATTCCTTACCTTCCGAGATTATCCTCCTGACTAATTTTTCTCCAAGAGCGTTGTTCATTTTCCCTAGGTCCCTGATTCCAAGTCCTCCTTTACATTTCTCCTCCATGACTGCTTCCCATTTAACCAAGTTGAATTTTCTCCCTTGAGTCTTTCCTCCTTAGCATAAGAAAGTCCTTATTTCCATGCTGAGAGTGTTAATTACTGCTTTAGGAGCCAAAAAAATAGCACAAGAGAAAATGGGAAATGAGGAGAGAATAGACTTAATAAGGACCACCTTGCCTGCAAGGTTGAGCCAGGTGTTGCTCCAAGCCTGTATTTTATTTTTTAATATTTGTATTAGGGGGCCCCATGCATAGATGGTGTTTTTCTTGTTGACAATGGGAACTCCCAAATAAATAAGGGAGGTCCATTGGAGGATCACATGGATTCCCAGAATGCTTGCTATTTCTCGAAGGTAATTGGGGTGATTGTTCCAGCCATAAATCCAAGACTTATTGACATTGATTTGACTTCCTGAAGCTTTTAAGAAGAGTTCCAATATGGATTTGAAACACTTAACAATTTGGGTGCAAGCGCTCAAAAGTATAGCATCATCTGCGAATTGGGCATGGTTGATATGCACTCCCCTTGCAATATTGATGCCTGGTAATCTCCATTCCAATATGAATCTTTTAAACCTCCTGCTAAGTGAGTCTCATTAGAGGAAATTTCAATTTAAAATGGGCCTTCCAAAAATAATACAAATTACATGTCATCATGTATTAGCCAATCAAAATGATTTAAAATTCAAAAAGGGAGCACCTCTTAAACAAATTTTTCATATAAATTTGGGGATAGGTATCATAAAAAAAATATTTTTTTTTTGTTCGTATTTTCGACATATCTCCCTGTGTTTTTACTTAAATTTCGATCGGGAGAGCTCGTTGGATGCGAAATTAAATTCCGCATCCAACAAGTACCCACTCGACATACTTTTGACTTGCCCCGCTACCCGAAAATCAAGAAATACCTGAAAAAATGTGATGATGACATCATCATCACATTTTTCAGGTATTTCTTGTTTTGGGGGTAGCGGGGCCCGCCAAAAGTATGCCAAGTGGGTATCGTTGGATGCAGAATTTAATTCCGCATCCAACAAGCTCTCTCGATCGAAATTTGAGTAAAAACACAGGGAGATATGTCGAAAATACAAACAAAAAAGTAGTTTTTTCTTTTCTTCCTCCAAAATTAATAAATATTATTTTATTATTTTATTAATTTTCCTTAGGAGGCCCATTTTGAGTTCAAATTTCCTCTAATGGCTACCAGGATATAGAGAAAGGGGGAAATCAAACAGCCTTGTCTGATTCCCCGACGAGCTTGGAAGAAGGGGGTTGGCCGTCCATTAATAAGAGGAGCTATCCAAGTCTCGTTGATACAAGCCTTGACCCGTCTTATAAACGCTTTAGGAAATCCATATTTTTTCATGACCTGAAAAATATAGGAATGTCTTATTCTATCAAAATCATTTGCAAGATCTAGTTTGATCGCCATACCTGCCTCTTTGCGAGTATGAATTGAGTGAATCGCTTCTTAGACCATCAAGATGTTATCGTATATCTACCTGCCCGCTATAAAGCCGCCTTGATTTTCTGAGATAAGGGGCGGAATTACCTTTTTTTATTCTGTTGGCGATGACTTTGGAGATAATTATGTAGGAGGAATTGCACAGAGAAATAGGCATGTATCTTTTGATGGAGGTTGGATTCTTCTCTTTGGGGATTAATGCCTAAAAGGTGGAGTTAGTTGCTCATCCAATCATGTCTGTTGCTTGAGACCAAATTATCATTTTGATGAGGTATTTTTTTATTATGTGCCAACTTCTATAGAAACTTATAGAGAACCCGTTCAGACATGGATCCTAGACAAGGATCTTACTACCAATAGCAACGAAATGCAAATTCTTCAAGATTGGAGCATCAAAACTATCCCTGACTACATTGGGCACATCATTAAGAATACGATCAACGTGAGATATCCCAACCAGTGGGCTTGTTCCCCGCTAGGCACCTATAAAATGAACTTTGATGGGGCCTCCAAAGGAAATCCGGGTCCTGCAGGATTTGGTGGAGCTATACGAGATAAAAAAGGGAAAATACAGGGAGTTTATTGGGGCTCAATAGTATTATCCACTAATAATGCGGTAGAGTTGGAAGGATTGTTAGTTGGTCTCGATTGGGCAATCATTCAGAACTAGCTTCCGATGAAAGTAAGATATCCAATAACTAGCGATTGGAGAGAAAACTCAAAACTCTAGGTGACATCCTCATGAAGTGTCCAGTGATCATCTTCCATCATGTCAAAAGGGAAACCAACAAATTAGTCGACTCCACCTTTCAATTCTTTCATTGGAACGATTACCCTATTCAGGAAGATAGAGGAAAATGGCTCCAAATAGCCACTCAATACCATGGTCTCTCGGATGCGGGTGAGCAACAGGTAGAGGACGAGAGGCAGGACAGAGGGAAGGCACATGCAGGGACAACTATCAGCCCTTCTAACACTCTATTGCATGCATAAGCCATGTGCGATGGTCCTTGGAGCGATATGAAGGAAGGGGGGAGGTATGTCGGGACGATCTCGCGTTATGCCAAGGATATGGCTGGAAAATCAGGAACGGTTGGTTCTGTACATGTGAGGTCCTTGAGATCTCATATCTACTCCCCAACCACACCATTGCGTACTTGGTTCAATCATTAGGGGGTTCTGTAATGGAGGACGAGTAGCTATGAGTAATGCGTAGAGGGAGAGAATGGCACTCAGTATTCTCAAGCTGGTCTAGGATAAGCATCACCGCGCAGGTTTGAGGAAATCGTCAGTTGGTAGACTCAAGCGCGGTCGGGCCATGAAGTGTAGGAATTTTCACAAGCAAGGCTAGTCCACTGAGTTTCTTGGCTCTGTGCCAAGCATGGCAACACCTGAGGAGGGAGGAGATGAGGTGGACTGGGAAACTCTGTTCAACCAGGAAACCCTAGATAACATCCGCAAGTCCATCATGGCGATGGAGAATGAGATTTTCGGGGAGTTCAGGATCAGACTCGGTCACGACGTGACCATTTCCAACTATTAGAGGTTAAAATTCATTCTCTTGCTCCATGAATGAAAGAGAGAGCTTCGCGGATTTGGTCGGGATTGTTGTCAATACTTTCAAAGAGGATGCAGAGAAGGGCCTAGTTCATCTGAAAGCTTTTTGCAGCTATTGGAGCCTCCGTTTCAACGAGGAACCAAGGGCAACATCCGTGAGGGAGCCAATAACGCCAACAAGGATGAGGCGAAATCCGCCAAGAAGGCATAGCCTCTCCTCATGCTCTCTTTTAATTAGGTCATTTCTTGTCTATGTCTACTTTCCTGTTTACGGCTTTTAGAAGAGTGAGATTGCCATTGTTCAAAGGTTAGGAAGCTCTCACACTATTTAGACACTCTGTTTGGTTGATTTTGTATGTTTTCCTTTTTTGGATACAAGATCATGGTCTGACTCCATGTTTCAGGAGTGAGAAGTATGTGTGTATTCTATTTTGTTATAAAAAGTAATAGAAAATGGCCCTACTTACCAAAAAAAAAAAAAAGTAAAATGTATTCATAAATCTAAATCACCCATCAAACTAGTTAAAATTCTCATAATACCACATGATGAAATTAACATTTTAAGTGCTTGTGTTTGGTGAGGACACACTCCATTTTACCTTTCACCTTGATTCTAATAATTCCACACATAAGAAAACTAACTTTGACTACCTTCATTCTAATAATTCCACTCATAAGTGCCAAGAATAAGTTATCTTGAAACTGTTAAGAAGCTTTTATAAAAATGTTGAATCATAGATTACATAGATCTGGGCGTAGACTGTTCCCAAAGGAGAACCACATCTGTGGCTCCTTGTTCATCCTTTACCAGCCTATACTTTTCATGATATTTTCCTAATCTATGGAGACTATATGCTCTGATATTTTCCTAATCTATGGAAACTATATAGCCTATCAAACTGGCCAAGTTAAAAAAATACAAAAACAAAATATTGCAGAAAGAAAAGGGAGTCACTATTAAGGTATCCAGTTTCTCTTGTAAACCTTTTGATGGCAAACTAAGAAGCCACAGTGTATATCAACACCCTTATTAAACATTATGTGGACTTGCTGGTTTACTTTTTTATTTTATTTTAAAATCAATCTGAATGCCTACACTTATCTCATTCTTATGTATTCTAAGAAAAACATTAAAAACAATCTGAACAAAATACTTATCTCATTTTTATGTATTCTAAGAAAAACATTGATATTAATATACCCCAAATTTTAAAATATAAATACATGTCGTTAAACCAAAATTAAAATTAAAATTAAAAAAAAAGCTTACAAGATTTGCTGTGAATTCCAAATAATTGAGTAATTATGGAAATATGTTGTGGGATCAACCATAAATAGAATCGTTGCTCCCTATTCCCTAAACCTTGTGTATAGACGTTTGTATGCAGGATATATGGCTGACCATAAACATTTCCTAAAAATTCCATATCAACTTCATCATACCTGTCACCTACCGAAGATAACTGCACAGTATTTCAATATTTTCGCTACTTGTTAGCCGGCAATCATGACTGAAATAAAATGAAGGATATACAGACTTGATTTGTATATCCTATGAATAAAGTTTGGGTGGATCCTTACATCATTGGTTTCTTTAGTCTTGGAGGTTTCCTGAGATCCTTCAAGAGGGATGACTGTGGCTTCTTTAGAGGCCACGCCGGCTTGGAGTTTAGATTTAGCTCTGTTTACCCTATGCCATCCCTTCGCTTTGTCTTGCTGGATTTTTGGCTTTTTGGGGCAGTTACGGATGAAGTGCCTGTATTCTTGGAAGCCTCTGCACTTGAAAGGGAGTTGTTCGTAGTCCAGCTTTTGGAAATGGGACCAGTTCCCCAATGTAAGTTTTATAGCCTCTGGAAACCTTGCTTCAAGATCCACCTCAACGGATATGTGGGCACATGCATATTGGTCCTTTGGGCTAGCCATGTCTGTGTATTTTCCCAAGATGGACCCTATAGCCTTGAGAGATTTAGGGTTCCAGCAGTGCAGAGGGAGATTTGGAAGTCTGACCCAAACTGGCACTGCTTTGGGAGTGTCATCCTCAGGATCGAAGTCCAGGGTCCACCTGTTAAGATATAGGCAGGGAGGAAATAATTGGGGGGGGGGGGGGGGGGATTCGCCTTAGTAAGCTGGAAAACCATCAAACTACCCTGATCAGAGGGTGGTTTTGACATAAGAGACTTAAAAATTCAAAATCTGGCTATCGGAGCCAAGCTGCTCTGGAATATGCTGGTGCCTAAACCGTCCTGGAGCAGCTGTGTTCTAAAAAGCAAATACTTCGACGGTCCAAGACTTAGATGTATCGATGGAGAGCTTGCGATTAAGAATGGATCCCCCATTGCAAAAAATTGTAAGAAGGTGATGCCATTCTTCATATCTGAGTTGCACTGGATCTCGGGCAATGAGAAACTGATACGAATTTGGCAAGACGTGATCCAGGGACAAACCCCTCCTAAGCTCCCTCGTCTGCAAAATTGGATGACAGCGCTTGGTATTAACATGTTATGGGACATTTCTGATTGGGAGAATGATGAATCAGCGCGATGGGTAGGCTGGACGCTGCCGAATTGCCCTGCTAACTTAATCAATGAAAAAAACCAGCTACTAGATCTCATTTATCAGGGCTGGCTCTGTTGAATAAGACCACGAAGGAAAAGCGTGGCTGGGGAAGGAGATCAGGCAGATACTCAGTGGCTGAAGGATATCAGAGATTTTTTTCCAACTATAATGTGCCCGAAAATCCAAAAATCTGGAATTATTTATGGAATTGTAGGACAGTGCCAAAAATTGAGATGTTTACTTGGACTCTGGTGCATGGGAGAGTGCTTACTGGTGAGAACCTGGAGAAAAGGGGGATTGCAGGCCCATTTCGCTGCCCTCTCTGTGCTGTAGATGCCAAAAATATCAGTCATTTTTTTTAAAGTGCCCTTATGCTATCTCTGTCTGGATGGAGGTGTTAAAGCGTTGGGGAGATGGAATGCAATTACCGGATCATATCCAGGCCTGCTTTCTCAATTGGGATAAACTCTATCAAGGAGAGCTGAATAAAAAAAATGGAGTGAAAGCATGCTGGATGAAACTTCCGAAAATAATCTGCTGGTGTATTTGGAATGAAAGATATCATAGAATTTTTCAAGACAAGTTTCAGCTAGCATGGAAGATTGCTGCTAAAGCAAATGCTTTACTCAAGGAGGTGGTTAGTATCTCCACGATTCCAAATAATAAAGAAAAGTTGATTGATAATGAAAGCATTTGGATGCAAAGCCTTAATATCATGATTGCAAATTCTATGAATGCAAAAAATTCAGAGGACTGGGAGATTACAATGGATAAGTCTCAATTTGAGAATTGGTTAAGAGAAAGGAAAATTTTCAAACTGTTTTTCGATGGAGCCTCCAAAGGGAATCTTGGACGAGCGGGAGGAGGAGGAATTATTCTGGACCTGGGAGGGAAAGTCGAGGCTTATGGGCTTTGGCCGAGGCTTATGGGCTTTGGCAAGGTCTCAAGCAGCTGAAGAAGAAAGAAGTGGAAGAGGTTATGGTTTTTGGTGATTCCAAGTTTATTATCCAAGCGCTGAATGGGGGAAGAAAGGGTAAAAATGAACGAATAACAAGGTTGATTAAGAGGATTAGATCCAAATCCAAAATGTTCAGGAAGATCAGCTTCTTTTATATTCTTAGGGAGCTTAATGTAAAGGCGGATCTTGCAGCCAATAAATCTAATGCAGTAGGACTCAATCATCTCATTGTTAACTCGGATGTAAGCACTGAAATTCCTCCTTAGTACTTTGTCGGTTGACCGTCTGGAGGTGTAGTGATAAGTTAGATTGATGTAATGAGTTCTCTTTTCAGCAGTTTTGCTGACGCTTTCAATATAACATAACTGCTCCTGTTTAAAAAAAAATACTATTTTTTTTGTTTTTAATTTTAAAAGAAAATTAACAAACAAAGCTTAAAATAAAATTAAAAATATATATAAATTTGAAAGAAAACGAAAAACAAAATTAAAATCAAAATTTTAAAAAATTATAAGAAATTTTAAATTTTAAAAAGTAAATTACACACAGAAATTTAAATTTGAAAAAAAAAACACACCGACACCCATCCCTCTCTACCCCTTCCCTCTTCCCTTCGCTGCACGCCCCTTCCCCCCCTCCTCTTCCTCTCCCTTCTCACCCCGTACTCTTGCCCACATGACCCCCTTCCCGCTAGTAATGATTCTCAAAATCATGTCGGCGCTAAGCCCCACCTCTCGTCCCCCTCTATGTCGTTCTCGTCCCCCTCTATCCTCTCACCACTCCCTCGCCACTCCCTGCCCCCTCAGCGCCCTCTCCCTACCCCTCGCCCCCTGCACGCGCTAAGGGGGTAGAGGGGGCCAAGGGAGGGGAGGGGAATGGGGAGTGGAGCGGATGAGGGAGGGGGCGAAGGGTGGGGAGGACCTTTCTTTTTAATCTAAAATTTTTGTTTTATTTTAATTAATTTTAAAATTTGGTTTAAATTTTTATTTTTTTAAATTTATTTTTTAAGTTTTGATATTTGAAGGTTTTTTCTTCAATCTTTTTATTATTTAAAAAAAAAGTTAGGTTTACTTTGAGTTATTTTAAGATTTATTTTTAATTGAATTGAAATTTTCATTCTTATTTTAGATTTGTTAAAAAAAAAATTTAAGATGTTAATGTTTTTTAATAATTTGTATTTTTTTTGAAATTTTGAAATTTTTGTTTTATTCTGATTTTTTTATACATTTTTTTTGGATTTATTTTTTAAATTTTTATTGATAAATTTTCTGCTTGAATTTTTTTTTTTAATTTGATTTTTGAATTTTTTTTTTAATTTTAATTTTTTTTTTTTTAATTTAACTTTCAATAAAAATGACACTTTTCAATGGAGGGGTAGATTTAGGATTTTGATTGCAATGATACCAACCATGGTTCATTTTGGGATTTGTTTTGTGTTTTTTTATGCAAAAATATGAATTTTTAATACAGTGTTTCCTTCTTTATGCGCTCAAATATCATGTAACTTCTACATTTATGGTTTAATAGATGGTTTTATTATGAATTATATCATAAATTCTTTTTTTTTATAGAAAGAGTGGTGAAATAATTTATTGAATAATTTGCGGTGCTAGTTTTATATATTGTTACTAAGTGATTCAATAAATACAATTTTAAATTGTGATACAATGACATAATAATGGCATTTTTTGAAAAAGTGTGCTACCGGTAGCATTAGTTTTCAATTCAAGGTTTTATTTTAAGGTTTTTGTTAAAAACAATAATGATTGTTTTGGTCGATGTCTATATTGTTTGCAAAAATAAAAGTGGGGCTCTCGGTATTACCTCTTTGTTATTCGGGGTTATTTTTGGTGTTTTTTATGCAAAAATATGAATTTTTATGGCTAGAGTTCTCAGTTTGAGTATAAACGTCTCGTCAAGTTGTATAACTTGTTGTTCTTCAATGATCTGCTACAACATCTTATTTTGGAGCATTTGTATCAACAAGCTGCAAACTTACTTGGATCCTTCAAGTGGGCTCACCAAACTAATCCCAAATCTTCTCTGCAAGCCCAGTACTATCAGCCAACTGCAATTTTCATAATGCAAGGCAAAAGATTCAGACAGCTTCAAGATTTCATAATATGATGCAACAAAATACATCTCAATAGCCATCATTGTTATTTGTGGATCCAATGTGTAACATTAGAACGCTTTCACCAGTACGAAAGTCAGCCAAAAATTTATGCAATAGTTTGTGTAAGCTTCATTATAGTGAGCTTAATCTTTGCAACGAATTCAAGGTGCAAGTCTTAAAGTCTTAGTGATCCGGATTTATGTGAGAACGAAATGAAAGAACATATATAAAACTATAAGCATAGATATATTGCAAGGAACATAGTGATACAATAAACACCTATTATATTAAATAACGAAAATAGAACATACTATAAAATAAAATAGCTAGAATGGTGGTAGTTATCTCTGAGAAGAGATGTCGTGGCTATGCTCCTCATTTGTTCCAAGCTAAATACAAAACAGGTCAAAAGGTCCTATTTATCATAAGCATGAGGGAAAGAAGCCTAAATATCCAAAAATAACCCTGGAAGATGAGCCATCATAAAGTTTGTGGCCCCAAGGTGGTTAGTTGAACAATCAAGTTTCCAAGGTCATAACTTTTGCATACAATCTCCACTCAGGTTGCTCGATATCCCATTGGAAGGGTTTATCCAAGATTTACAAACTTTTTACTTGGGGAAAATGCACACCATTGGAAACCATTTTCTCCCACCCCCAAATCGTCAAAAAACATCATTCAAGGCCTCAAACTAGCCCTCGAAGTTTGGGATATGAAAAACCGTAGAAAAAATACTAGGAAACTGTCAAAATGGACAATTATTTTGAGCCAATGGAATAAGTGGGTGGCCATCGATATCCATCTAGATCATTTATCCCCCCCTTATGAAGCAATGGTCTCCATTGTGTCGAATCTATTATCATATTTGGAATTATGTGTTGAGTTGAGCTCTTGGTGCGACATTTGCTAAAGTGAAAATGTTGCATTTATTTTCCATCTTGAGAGGGTTGTAATTTTTGTTGATGGGGGTGTTGGAGTTGTTCAATTTAATTATGGTTGTCATGTTATCCTTTATCTAAACTTGTCTAGATGATTTCCTTCTGGGGGAGCACCTTGAATGTGTAGCCTTACATTGTAGAGGTACTCGGATAGACGAGGAATGAATGACTTTGTGTTCTTCTTGTTTTTGCTGTGCAGAGCGACCCTATGCAGAGGTTGTGGAGGTATTTGTGATATGTTGTTTTCCTTCAGAGTAAATTGTGAAGAGGGAAAATTTTCTAGTGTGTCATATTATCTTCCTGCCCCTGCTTGGTTGGGGTCCATGAGACTGTGGTAGGTGCAACTATCTCTGATATCCAATAGAGTTGTCCTCCCAAAGTGATAATGACACTATGAGGTTGTGATTCATGTACAACATGACGCTTCAATATGCATGGTTGTCCTAAAAGAACATCATAGACTTCAACTAGGGCCACATCACAAAATAACTCATCTTTGAAGGGCTTGATGTCGTATGGTAGGCGATAATGATGACTGACGTGGATACATTGTCCTTTGCTTAGCCAACCGACGATGTATGGTTGGAGGTGTGGTGTTGTTGGTAGCTCTGATATCTTGCTGACTTTTGCTGAGATTAGGTTCTTTTAGCTACCGCTCTCCACAACAAAATGTAGGGGGATTCCCTTCACCCACATCTGTCAGTGGAATAAGCGCTCTTCTGCCTCCAACTATTTAGGTTCCTTTGGTTGAATCTATGTGGTAGAAACAGTGATACTGGATTCTACATCAATGATCCACTTCCCCTGGTCTACAGCTATGACATTGGGTTCTGAATCAGAATCATAACTGGGATCTGATTCTGAAGCTTTGATCTCGACCACCAACGATTGTTTTGAGCAACATTCATCAGTGTTGTGCCAGGGGATTTTGTGGAACTTGCACCACTTCTTGGTGTCCTTTGTCTTTATGTTACCCTTCTTCACTTGTGGTTGGGACTGGTTGTCATTTCCATGTCTTGTGTTATGTGAGCCAGAGTTTCCTTTGCCATGCTTCTTTGTAGGTCTGAAGTCTTGCTTGTTTTTTTGCTAAAATTTCTGCTCAATTTTGACAACATACCAATAGGTAGATCTAAGTGAAGAGATGTCTAGAAATTCCATCTTTGTTCATATGTATCAATGTAGGTCACTATGATATTTCAGTACCAGATTCCGCTAAGAGTCCTTGATACCCAGTTTTGTGCACAAGGTATGAAATTTGTTGGTGTACTCTGACACCATTTTGTTTCTCTCTTGACGCAAAATGGTCCATTTTGTGTACTAGTCATATAGTTTCCCATAAGATAATATTGTTCCTTAACAACATCTATAAAAGATACCCAAGTGGGATTGGCCTCAAACATTCCAGACTTGTTTAATGAGTTTTTCTCATAATAAGTTTTCCACTAATGTTTGACATGGGGGATGGCCTTGAGAAACGAAAAGGTGATATTTTCCCAGTCGAAAAAATTGTGGACAAAAAAATAACCTTCTAGCATATTCAACTATTTATCTAGGGCATCATCATCGATTTGGCCTTCAAATAAAGGGATATCAAAGTTAACTTGTACCTTGAAGGGAATTACATCTCCAAAACGATTGCTCGTTAAAGGTGCATCCGCTACTGCCAACACTCGTCAAAGGATTTGGGTGAAATTATCCATCATCTCATTCATTTGTCGTGTGAGGGTTTCCTTGAGCAACAATTTGATAGGATCTCCTGCTTCGTCGTCTCTCTTTTCTTCTCCATGGAAGGTCATTTGGGGTGGCGAGAGTGATATTCCCCAAGTAAAACTAGTTTGAGACCCAACTCTTTATACCTTGACCTCGTCAGGGACATGCACCAAGAAACAATCAACAACCCTAATGTTTCTTCAATTTGAGACATTGTGAGGACTATGTGAGGCATCCTTGTGTAGAAGGACCGGGTACAAATGACTCAATCAAAATGGGGCCTTCTTGCAACTCCACCCTTTACAAATAAGAATTCAACATACTCAAATTCAAAAGTTGAGGGATGTCAGTCTCAGCCGAAAATGATCCCACATACAATGCAATTAAACTTTTCTTCAATTTTGATATTGTACAAAAACACATTTGCAAGTACCAAAAACATGCACTAGAACTTATAAACAAATAACAATTTGCAAGTTTCACTTCTTATGTTGAAATGAGGAATTTGATATACGTGAGTTCTTAAATGTTCTACTACTCTTTTGGAGAAGTTGTATCAACATGTTGCAAACTTGCTTGGATCCTTCAAGTGGGCTCACTAAACCAGTCCCAAATCTTCTATGCAAGCTCATTATTATTATCCAACTGCAATTTTCATAATGCTAAGGCAAAATATTTAGAAAGCTTCAAGATTTCATAATATGTTGCAACATACTACATTGCAATAGTCATCAATACTATTTGTTGAGGCAATGTGCATCACAGGAACGCTCTCACTAGTAATACTATCAACCAACAATTTCTACAATAGTTTGTGTAAGCTTCACTAGAGTGAGCTTAATCTCTGCAAAGAATTCAAGGTGCAAGTCTTAAAGTCTCTGCCACCTTTTACAAAAAGTAATTACGTCGATAGGTGTATATATGTTAGAATTTTGGGGTGGACTACCATCTATGCCTTTTCATCTACCGACGAGAATGAGACAAGTGTACTGTCCATATTGATTCTATAGTAGCCGTCCAAGATTAAACGAGAATGAGACAAGTGTACTGTCTAGATTGATTCTATAGTAGTCGTCCATGATTAAACGAGAATGAGACAAGTGTACTGTCCATATTGATTATATGAGTGTCGTCCAAAATTAATAATTAATAATTTCAAAAAAATAAAAAATAATTTAATTAACATGTGATAAGTAGAGTTAGTGATAGTTGTAAAAATTAAAATTAATCTTCAACTATTTGATTATTAGATACAACTACTAGCTTAACTCCATCGATTATTAGATACAACTATTAGTTTAACATAAATGTGTCTAGAACTATTACCTTAACTTCAACTCTAATCAAAGTTATATTGGATAACTATTAGCTTAACTATTATATGCAACTATTATGTTAACTCCATTGATTCTATAACTATTAGCTTAACTATAACTCTAATTACTTACGGCTTAGTCCAAGTGCATTTGGAATCTAGGAGTCTAGCTAATGTGCAGTCATGTAAGAGTCGAACTCCAAATAAAACAGTTCGAACTCTTAATAAATTCCTCTGAACTTGTGTGATAACTACACTTAGTGGCATGGTATTTTGCAACTCATGTGACACTCAACTCCTCCTACCAATTGGGACTCCACTTAATGTGCATAAGGCTTAGTCGAACTCCATTTGGAAGCTAGAAGTCATGATAACTCATAGCTCTTTTATTAAATACAATAGATTTATATTAGCTTAACTATTAGATACAACTATTAGCTTAACTCCAATGATTCTACAACTATTAGCTTAACTTCAACTCTAATTACTTACGGCTTAGTCCAACTGCATTTGGCATCTAGGAGTCTAGCTAATGTGAAGTCATGTAAGAGTCAAACTCCTAATAAAATGGTTCGAACTCCTAATAAATTCCTCTGAACTCATGTGATAACTACACTTAGTAGCATGGTATTGTGCAACTCATGTGACACTCGAACTCCACCTACCAACTGGGAGTTTAGTTAATGTGCATAAGGCTTAGTCACGATAACTCAAAGCTCTTTTATTAACCACAATAGATTTATATTAACTTTTAAATTAACTATTAATCGTTCGAGCTCCTTATAAACAATTATAAACTAGCACCTCGAAGTCGAGTTAATTAGTCAAACTACATTTACAGTTGGGAGTTGAAGTAAAGTGCAGTTCGTGTGATAGTATAATTCCTAATAAAATCCTCTGAACTCCTACTAAATTCCTCTTAACTCATGTGATAACTGCACTTAGTGGCATGGTAATGTGCAACTGATGTGACATTCGAACTCCACCTACCAATTGGGAATCCACTTAATGTGCATAAGGCTTAGCCCAACTCCATTTGGAAGCTAGAAGTCAAGATAACTCGAAGCTCTTTTATTAACTACAATAGATTTATATTAACTTTTAAATTAACTATTAAATACAACTATTAGCTCAACTCCAACATGATGATACAACTATGAGCTTAACTTCAACTATGAGCTTAACAACCACAACTTAAGTGGTTTTTATGTTAGATTAACTATTAGATACAAGTAATTGACACATTCTTTAGGAAATTTTTTTATAACTATTAGGTTAAGTCCAATGATGATACAAGTTTAACTTAACTTCAACTCCAATCACAAATTTTAATTGAACTGTAATAGTTGATATATTAACTTTTAAATTAACTATTAGATACAATTATTAGTTTAAATCCAATGATTTTACAACTATTAGCTTAACTTTAACTATATTCTCAATTATATTGGATAACTATTAGGTTAACTCTAATCATGATACAACTATTAAATTAACTTCACTGGTGATATATTCCTCTTGGCTTATTCCAAACATATTAATCTTATTAATATGGTTGTTGCTAGTATCTTATGCAATAGACTCTATTCAATATACGAATCTCTATGTAACACAAGTCTAAATCTCTACAAGGAATTTAATACAATTCTGTGACCACTCACATGAGCACAATCATCGAGATAATGCTTCTCAGCAGAGATATTATATAAAAGTTCAAGCACGAGCTCATAATAATAACAAATACCAAGAGTCTACTCACTCCATAGGAAGAGACAAACACCACAACAGTATGAATAGATACTGTATTCAGGTATATACAAGTGATGAAGTACCAGCAAAGTTTGGAGAGTGTACACATTTGCATCATTCATTCACTGCAATTCTAGGGAAGTAAAAGACAAACAATATTAATTCCTTTAATATGCCACACAACACACAAAATTTAGTGCGCCCTCTTCACGCTTCACCAAACACCACTACCAATCAACAAGAGAATCAATGTAGCAAGAAAACCCTTAAGTGGATACCACGTAATGCAGGAAAAATATGCAGTGCATGCAACAAAGAAAAATAGGAACTTCATATATGAGGTCGCATACCTCTACATGTGGTCGCAATTTCCAAGTCGTAGCTCAGTGGAAAGTTCATAGTATGAGCGAGCTACCAAGAGACTTCACCAACGCGTCACTAAACCAACGCTTTGCACAACAAGCTTCAAGAGGCTTTAGTCTTTATGCACCAAGAGGGAGATCGCATCTCTTCACGATGAACGAGAGAGATGTCACGACACAATATGATCTTCAAAAGAATATCACACACTAGAGAAGTTAGGGGTTCTGCCAGGAAAAATCACCAAAAGGATCAACACAGTCTTCATTAAAGGATTGGTGGACAGGAATCTCGTACCACACTTCAACGCCTTAGCTCCTAAGCTCCTCTACCTACACATTAATGCTCCATGCACCACGTAGAAGTAGTCAACAACTTGGAGTAAAGGCATCACAGTCTTCAAAGACACCATATAAAGAGACACGTTTCCATATTTTGAGATACCAATGACACGGTGAACAATATTCAATATGCAGTAGTGTAATAAATGTTGGGGCAGCAGTACGGTAGGCTGTGGGCTGTTAGATCTTAATCTGCTCACAGTGCTGTCACCCCAACATTTATTACTCTGCTACATGTAAAATATTTTTCGCCAATAACAACTCAGCAAAAAGTATGTTCTTGGTGGCGCACTAGTGGAAAGAGGGAAAGCCTATGAAGCTATCCTCCTGAAATTAGATGAACTATTCATCAATATACATTAGATTGCTAATCATCTAGGAATCAAACTAGTTGACTCAGCCTTTGTTGACTAGGCTTCTCCTGACTCTAACATTAAGCTAGATATCCATTGAGTTTTTTTTTAGGTTATGGATATCGAATGAGTTTCTTTTTAGGTTAAGCTTACTTTTATTTTCCTATGAATACTTGTAAACGTTATGTACTAAGGAATTCTCGGACAAGATGGTTAAGCCTGGTTTCATTTAGAGGAAGATTATATTTTTTGAAACTGAAACTTTGAGCCTGTTTTCCCTATGTAGGGAGGGCTTCTTTTTTTACTCTTTTTGTAAATCTCTTGGAAGGCAATAGAAGGTGCTATTTTATTGCGATAAATACTCAGCATGCTCGAGAGCATTCAATGCGTTCGCAACAAGCATCTTAACTCTTGGATTAAAACTGTTTAAGATCTAAGGTTAAGATGCCTGCTGCAGACGCATTGAATGCTCTGTAGGTTGTGTATTTATCGCCCTATCTTATTTACAAAAAAAATGGCATTGAAAATTGACTTTGAAAGTCAAAGTTATGTCATTTTGGAGAAAAACATAAAAATGAACTAAGGTGCCATATGGCAAGTAGAGGTTGGTCCATGTGGTGATGGGTGCACAACAAAGTTGTATTTCCCCATCTTTCACTAACGTTGGTTATAAACTCACTTCTACTAATAAAATACTTTTTACAATAAAATAAGTGAGCCACTTTTATAAAATAAATTAGAAGAATTTTTGCAACTTAATTATTTATAAATTAAAGTAGCATGTAAAAATAACTTTAGAAAATATTAAAGTTACAATTTTATAAAATAAATGAAATGCACTTTACAATAAAGTTATGTGATTATTTAAAATTAAACCTTTTCAAAAAATAACTTAATGGAATTTTTTTTTTAAATGAAGTCAAAACTAAGTGTTTTATAAAATGGCTTTCAACGAATTAAGTTAAATATATAATAAATTTTATGAAATGACTTTCAACGAATTGAGTTAAAGTATATAACAAATTTTATGAAATATATATATATATTATGCTTACTCCAAAAATCCTTATTTTATTTTTATTTTTTTAAAACACTTCAACACAGTCGCACACAAGTGAGAGTTCAAATCTAAAATTTCAAAGCATGGTTTTAGCTCTAGGTTAGCTTTTTCGAAAAAATAAAAAAATTTCGTTGTTTATATTTTGTTGAGTTTATACAAGGCATGCAACAAAGAGAATATGTAGTAAAGAAAACACTTTTTGGTATGTTTATGATTTGTCGAGTTTACACACATCATGTGGCAAAGAGCATACAAAGATTGAAAATGGAGCAAACCATGAATACAAATAAAACAATCAAAGCTAAAATATTAACTAGTAAAAAAAACCGAATATAAATAGTATTATTACTTTTGGATTTGATAAAATGGTTATATTTTGGGCAAGCAAAAATATTTATAGTGAAACAAAATGTGTTTCCTACTTAAAGCAGTGTTTTAGATGCAATGGAACAACTCTCTCATCTTAGAAATGCATAGGAACAACAAAACCAAAAAATCCTTTGATGTATGAAGTGACGCAAGTTTGACAAAATAAAGTATTTCCACATATGTCAAACACCTTAAGAAACTACTCATTCTAGCAAATCAACAGTTGGCACACCAATGTATTATGTGGTTAAAATTATCGAGGGAATGGTAACAAATATTCGAAATTACAATCCAATGTGGATGTATGCAAGGCATTCTAAGAGCAAGTGAATTTTATCTTGAACCCTCTTTGTGTTACAAAGGTGACAAATTCTTTTGCCCCACGACATCTTAGGAATTGTCCAATTTCACTATGGAGCTCATGAGAGTTCATTCTTATTTTATTAATTAATGTTGATTTTCTTCTTTACGCTAAGAGATGTTTTTTATCTTCTAGATTATGATTGATCGCCTCCTTATAGTATCTTAATTATATCTTATCTAATTCTTTATCACCCCATAACTTCTTATTAAATTTAGAAGTAATAATATTTTTAAACTATTCTTATTTTGTAGAGTGGTCTCTTCCTAATCATTTAGCCAAGACTTGTCATCTTTATGCCATCCTCACTTAAGCCACAAGCGGATTTGATTGGATTTTGAAGCAATCTTAGGAAGCCTCTTGTCTCCCATGTTTAAATTGATCTTGTACATTAGTTACCTAGTCATAGCTATGTTCTCAATGAGGAAGAGGCTGATTTGTACAAGGAGGATATGATAGGATGTATTGCCTTTAATTTTGAGATTATAATTTATAAAACACTTTGTATTTGCTTTATCCTTATCCATGATTCTCTAGATATGTTGCAACCCCAAAATTCACAATCATGTAAGAGAATGGGACTGACGTCTCAAACAAGAGTTTCTTCTTTTCCAGAGAAAAATGTTTGTTGATTTACAACTATTTTCAAGACACAAATAAGCTTTCCACCCTTTATTTATCATTTTCTCAGTACTATAGTTCTAGTTAAACTTGTGATGGATTAATTTTGTTTGGATGAAGTCACTTCCTCCAATTTGTTATTGTCATACATGAAATTAGCATAAGTGACATTTTTTTATTGGACTATCATAACGTTTTTTTTGTTAGCGTCAACAACCATATATCCATATTAGAGAAAAAACAATCATATTAGTTACTTGTTGAGATCATAGGAACTCATTGCCATAAGAACAATATCATCACTATAAAGATGAAGGATGATGACTATACTGATTAGAGTCATGCCAACACAATATGCTTCTTCCAAACAACCATCTAACTTGCCAATGTATTTACCAAAAATGGTAGAGGGAAAGGCAACTTTTCTTGACTCTTATATTACAATTAATTTATTTTGACCACCCTTAATGTTTGTAAACTTGGCAATAACATTCTTGAACAACCTTACTGTCACGTCCCCATCCCCTAACTGGCGAAGAGGACGCGACGAACACCATGAAGACGGGAAAACAGCCCCATGAACATAAACAAAAGAGATCAATACTAAAATTAAAGAAACTTCAACATAACAGGAATGCTAAACATACAAGCATACACAGATGCATAATTCTTCAATCATACAGCGGAAGCAAAGACACATACAATTCCAGCATTCAAAATGTTCATTACAATTCATTTGACCTCAATATAATTGCAGAGATGGAACAGACAAGGTAACTTATCTTCTGATGAAGAACTTGTCCCGCAACTAGCTACGTCGCTGCAACGTTCCACCCAACCATAGGCCAGCGTGCTCATCAATCTCTCAGCAATGTTGCCACCCTCGAGCTGGGCATGATTCCTCCAAGGGTAAGGGTCAATGCAGGCTTACACATAGCCAAGGGACACATTCCTCAGGCCAACACAGCTGGGTTTATCAGGCCATCAACAGATCGGCCAAGCCAACACAGTCCAAGGGACAACCACTGCATACCCGCAACAAAACGATTCCTTCACAGCCCTGTGAAGAAGGCAAAGACAACTGAGGACAGTCCCAAACCAAACATGAAACAAGGCTCAAGCCCACAGAGCAATTCAGAGTTGTTCTTGGCCCTAACGTGGCCAAAACAACTCAGTTGCAACCCAAAACCAGGGTACTTCCGCAGCCAAAAACACATAATGAAACGATGACAACAATCCACAGTCCACAATGGGTAATAAACAGGATTCCCAGCATAGCCATGGGAAACTCAGCCAACGAATGTGGTGACCAACAGTCACAAACTCACAATGAAAACGATGGCTGCTATACACAGTCCCAAAACAGGGAAGAAGACAAACCCCAAACAGTCCGTAGCAGCCTCAGAGTGCAACAACAACACATCTCACAGTATGGGGAATACAACAGTCCCAAAACGTATCAGCAACCACAAAGATAGGGGAAAACATACCCGATTCCACTCTGTGGAAAACGTGGATGACCACCGATAAGCAGCTCCTTTCCTGGTTGCGTGAGATCTAACAGAACCACTGCCTGTGCATGAGGAAACACAGACCCGACCTCTGCATAAGGATCCCCCGAACAGAGATCGTATACCCTCCTCACTCAGCCCCGGCGTGAGGAGATGGACCAACAGTAAACCGACCAGCGCATGAGGGAACCGAGTCGACCTCCTGTTGCGCGCGTCCCTGCTTTGGGAGTGAACCGGCGTGAGGAAGACGAACCTCCTCTGCGTGTGGATGAACAACAGAACGTGAGGAACCAACAGACCATGGCAAGAATGGAGTTGTGGGTGGAGTGGGCATGTGGGCAAGGGACTGACAGTCCTGTCACCCCACACTCAAAAGCAATAACTGCCCTCAACCACCAGCAGCCATAACTACCTCAACTACTCAACCAAAACAATAAAGAGGTTGGAAGAGGTTGGATGAGACAAGAAAGGTGACAAAACAACAAGGTGGCAACACATGGGTTTTTCCCCCATAAACCAAGGTTTGACATCCCCCACACCCTTATCCTTTGGAACCATGCCCTTTTCATTCAACGTTGCACTGCCGTAGCTGGTTGTGGTTTATTTTAATTGATGTGCGTGTTTACATGATGCCAACCATAATGTGCCGGATAGCACAATATACCATCGACAACTATCCCCATTGCTGAAACATACACAACCAAATCGATGGTGGGGCTTTTGCCTTTAGCTCCTCATCACGATTAATTACATTATATACATCATGCAAACGGGGTCAAAACCGGGGATGTTACATTCCCCTTCCCCTTGGAATAACACCGTCCTCGGTGTTCCATTACCTATATACAATACATATACAATTGCACATCAGCATTTAAAAATTTTGCAGATCTGTCCCACGTTCAATCATCTACTTTGAACGCTCAAGACCAAGCCCTTCAGGTTCCATGGACTTTTCCTGCTGGTCCTCAGCTTCCAGCTCATCCCGAATTCTAGGAACTTTGCGGCTATTGCCTTCACCATGTTCCCTCATGGGGCAGTCTCGGCGTAACTTATGTCCTCCACATCTCCATCATCTCACTGGCTGCTTCATCTTTACCTGCTCAATTTCCTTTGAGTCTTCATGCCTGGACCGTTTCTTATCGGGTCGCTTGGACGATTGTCCCATTGCTGATCCACCTTCCTTTCCTTTGCCGATTGCTCCCAGAAGGCTTTTCACCTCCCTTTGCAAACCAATAGAGTCTTGCAAAATCTGGTGGTTCATTTCACTCTGCCTTCTTTGTATCTTGAGCATCTCCCCAAGATTCTCTTGGGTCTTGGAAATCACTTGAAGGAGACTTCCAGCTAAGTCCAACAACTTTTGATCTGCTGCCATGATCAATGTGCACCACCTGGTTTCACTTTTCTCACCTGTGAAATGCACCATTGAAATCCGATCAGACCAAGCATAATATAGTCATTAAAATTAATCAGTTAATTACCCAATTGGCATGACAGTCCAAGTTTCATCAAGGAAACTTTCATATTTTTCATGCCTTCCCCAACAGGCACATGAGCTCATTCATGTCCATTCTTGGGCAGGGAATTAACTGTTCCAGCATTCACAAATTTACTTAAGCAAATATACACATTTCATTCTCAATCATACATGCATTCAACAATCTTTTGTTTCCACAATGCATAAACATATATATATAATCAGAAGGCAAGAGAGAGCAATAAGTGTTTTTTTTTCCCCTCTTTGTTTTGTTCCATCTTGGAACCCACACCATCGCAGTGGCTTTTCATGCTCTCAGCCTCTTTCACTTCAGCGTGAATGCTGGACCAATCCTTCTTGGTCATGACACTTAGTGTCTTTGGTCTATTCCATACCTCTAAACCATGGAGTCTCTCCACATGGTTTGTCTCAGTTGCTAGGACTCCCTCGTCTTACTAGCACCTTTTTCATTACCGCTCATTCCGAGCTTTCTAGGACAGTCACATGTTCACATGCACCCCTAGGATTCTCTCATAGTCCTCGCTTCCAGCGATACCTATATTCAAACATTGAATGGATTCATATGTTTAGTTTATTCTCATCAGTTTTATCTCTAGAACAAGAGCTTAAAACATCATAACCAAATCATATACACATGTATATTCATAAGCAAAATAATCCAATACTTATCTGTATTATGCGTTTCCTCGTTCGTCCACAGGATCTTGCTTCGCTTTGCAAGCCTTGGGATCGCCTATGGACTTAGATGTTAGGTCAGCACACAGGCTTCTCCTCAACATCAAATAATTAATGTCTAGCCAGTACACAATCATGTCGACTGGGCTTGGAACTTTATCATGACCATTTCCAGGTCTAGGATCTACTATGGATCCTCAGGCATATCACAACCCAATATACACTTATACCAGCACACACGTATATCAACAATAACCCTTACTCCGCAACCCCTCACAACAACCATTTACCTTTTACCTTTTTCCTACCAACACAAGCAATACAAGCAAACTCATCAATGTTATTGCTCTAAAATGGTAATCACATTTCATATCATTTACCATCAAGTATTGAGACACCAGGAGTGCATCCACTCCCTAGGGTGTAATCAATATTGAAACCCTTTCATGACTCAAGCAATCGGTCATTATGGAAATAAATCAAAACATGTTATGCATATGGAATTCAACAATTAAATATGCATATTCTTAGCAAGGGTTACAGAACACTTATCCATTTGCCGTCGCAGTATTCCTTTTATGTGTATCAGGCACAGTCAAGCCATCAAGGAGTTGAGAATGGCTGAATGCTACGCTGGTGAGCTCATTGCAGAGCTAGGAACACCTACACGAGAACTAGCCTGACTACTAGACACCCACACACACCCAGCACAAGGAATTGGTCCTTTCTCTGCTACACAGTCCCTCAGGCCCCGCATTCCCTTCCAGTGCTATCCCGGGGTTGTGGGGAAGAAAGTCAACCCTCTAGCTTTGTCTGTGTGGTTTCCAATCACCAGGTTATCAAGCAAACCAAGCCCCCATCCCTACTTCCTTTTTACGTTTCATATCCACACATGTCTCACCGACATAATCTATACCATCTCACTCATGTTGTTTACCAAACATGTAGTGCAGACGAGACATTTCTAAAATGTCCCATGGCGTTTCACCCGAAACCCATTTCCAAGGGAAAACCTTCCCATGAAGTTTGGCTCTTGCAGGTCATCACATATGATCTTCCTGCAGTGTGTACCCCTGACACATTCATCAAATAGCCAAACAGTCAATCATTACCTGGTACTACAATCCAAATTGACCGTTTCATAACCAAGCAATGACATTAGGAATCAAATTCAATTCTATCTACTATAGAAATTGACTTGCTCAATTGTGGGTCTCTTGTAAGCAGCACTACTATGCCCATTATAATTTTATGCTTACTATAATAACATGAATACCCACTTACCGTGCGTCCCTCCTGACACAATCTTATACAATCCAACAATGATTAGTAGTCGTCGACAATTCCTTAAATTTGAAATTCACAATTCAAATTTAACAACCAACTATTTTCACAACCATGAGACTCTTCTCATAAGGTTTGGCTCTTTTACATGGTAGATTCTGGCATTGGTCAGGGTCTTACCTCTCATTGCCATGCTCGAAATAATCTACCTGAAACCTGAGCTTCAATCAACCAACCACAATCTTATGCAAGCCAATAGTGGCTAGTGGTTGTCAGCAATTTCTCAAATCCGAAATTCACAATTCGAATTTTAACAACCTATTATGCATACCAACTATTTTTACAACCATGAGACTCTTCTCATAAACGGTAGATTCTGGCATTGGTCAGGGTCTTACTTCTCAATGCCATGCTCGAAATAATCTACCTGAAACATGAGTTTCAATCAACCAAACACTTGGTAAGTCTGGATGCATATAACCTTTTCATTGCTACAACCATTACTGAAGCATTTTCAGAATTTATAAAATTCGAGTACTTCTAACTGTTAGTCACATCAATATGATCAAAGCTCATTTACTTCATGCAATCATTATCATACCAACATTGCAAGGTATGGTCATATCATTCATGCAATCAAATGAAATGTTTAGATACTCCTTACTCCACAAGTGTATCATTCATACCACCTTGCTCTTCAATAGAGCATTTATGGCAGCCAATTGATCATGACTATCCTGCATTCATAACAACCTTTGAAATGTTTCCTGAATTGTCATCAATTCATCATTTCAGTCATTAGTTATTCATAATATCACATGCATTCATCTCAATGCATTCAACATACCATGCATGGCCTAACCATGTCCACTTCATATAGGATGCATTACTATAATCAATATCATCAACATATATAGGCATGACACCTTTCTATATTCCAATACTCACATGGTATGAGGTTTCTTACCTGTACCAATCCATGGAATTTGTCATAAGCAAACTCTTACCTGCATGGGTCTTACTTACACCCTTGACATGACCAACTTGGTTGGTCCTTGGAGGAGATTGCAGAATTTTGCTCACCAACTTTTGCTATGGACTTGTTGCCTTATCCCTTTCTCCATAGGGTTGCTAATCACAATTGTCAGCATCGTCAACACATTCCTCCGGGTCCATGTCATCGTTGGTTTTTCCAGTAATGCCACATCAACACAATGATTATCATTAGTGGTTCATTATAAATATATAATTTCCAATATTCTTACCAACATGCAATATCCTATGCATGCAATACATATCCTCATGCATTTCATGCATAAAACTTAGGAAATGCAACACATTTAGCAGGATAGGGTTTTAAGGAAAACTTCCCTTTTCAAGTCTTTCATCCTGGCATGGAGCTCCTTGTCCACACAGCAGCTGAGTTGACTTCATGGTCCTTGCTACTTCTGGCATGCAATTGTCCAGATTTGTCCATTGGATAACAACGGCCATCATTAGCACTTTGCTGCTTCATGCTCAGATTCTGGTCACTTATCCTTGTTCCCTACCAGATAAGCTTTCCAATGCATGTCCACATGCTTCATTTCGACCCCGGATGTGAAAACCACACCACTTCTAAGAATGAAGACTTTCACCAAGTCTTTGCATTTCTACACTCCACTGCTTTTGGACTGGGTGCCAACTTCAGCCAACTGTAAATCACAGAAAATAGCTGAAAATCCCACTAGAAGGCAGTCGAAATCTGCTGGAAATCCCACTGAAAACCACTGAGAAATCTCCTTTGAAAAACTCAATTTTTCCTTTGTTAAATCAGGTCTTATCCCAATTATCCATCCGCAGAATCGACTCTCAAAACCACTAATCCTTCTGCCGTTTCGGGTCCCCAAATGGCTAACTTCTTCCGTGGTTTAGGGCCTTAAACGGGTAACTTCTTCTGTGGTTTCGGGCCTCAAACGGCTAACTTCTTCCGCGGTTCATCGGCGGTTGGGTGCACTTTTCATCGGAAAGACAATCCACTAAACAACCGCAACGGTGGAACGCGATCTTCAATCTTTCTCCGATTCGGCGGCACAACCAGATTCGCGTCGGTAGGCTTTTCACATCGGCGAGCTAGTGCCTTCCCCTTCCGCAACGGCGGCACAAGAAACACCATCCCCGCCGACGACTCCTACTGGCGGAAACCACCAACACTGCCGCATCGGCGCCTTTAGTCCTTTCGTCAGCCGCAATGGCGGGACATCAAACATCTATCTTCTTCCGACCGATGAACTAGTTCTTTGACCGACATCGGAAACCCTTTTACATCGGAAGGCTAATGGTTTTAGTTTCCGCAACGGCGGCTCGCGGAACCATTATTTCTTCCAATCGGTGACTATTTACTTAGAAAGTTTTCTAACTTTCCTCATGGCGTCGGCTGTCGGAGGCCTTGCTCTTTGGACGACTTAGTGCTCCCATCCTCCACAACGGTGGCGCTCAAACGGCTAAACATCGGCGACTGGAAGGACTAGCATCAGCGAAATAGTTCATTCCAAAGCCGCAACGATGGCACTCGTTCCACCTTTTCCGTTGACGATTTCCTCACTTAGACAAATTTTTAAATTTGTCTTTCTTCTTTCCACCGAATATAACACCTATCGGCCTGTCGGCGGTCGGAACCATTACTGCATCGACGTCCTAGTCCTTTTGGCAGCCGCAACGGCGAACTGTCAAACGCTACATCTTCCGGGGGGTCGGCGGTCTTTCCACATTGGAAGACTTAGTGCTTTTGGCTTCCGCAACGGCGGCACACCAAACACTAATTCCTTCCAACGGATGCCAAATCGCTTGGAATTTTTTTTCGATTTCCTTTCCAACTGCTCCCGTCGGCACGCCTTCGCCTAACTCTTCTGCTACAGCGGAAGTCCATTCCACTAACTCTTCCGCCACAGCGGAAGTCAATTCCGCTAAGTCCCCCGACTGTCCAACACTTAACCAAATTTCTTTTTGGAACTTCCCGCCTGTCGGCAATCGGATCACTACCGCGTCGGCGATCGAAGGAATTTCCCGTCGGGTGCGTAGTTACTTCGCCATCCGCAACGGCGGAAGTCCGTTCCACTAATTCTTTCGACAAAGTTCGAATACTTAGGCAATTTTCCAAATTTCTCCCTCCGAATATCCTCCATCGGGTGCGCTTCTGCTAGCTCTTTCGCTACAACGGAAGTCTCTTCCACTAACCCTTCCGCTACGGCGGAAGTTAATCCGCTAAGTGTTCCGACGATCCGACTGTTCAAGCACTTAGATAATTTTTGGAAGTTTGCTGCCGTCAACTCTGATCTCTGCTGGGCAGAATGAAGTCGTGCCTCTGTCACTGCATCCTTCATGGCCCATAGAGGCCCACTGTTGCAACCTTTGCTCTGATACCATTCTGTCATGTCCCCATCCCCTAACCGGCGAAGAAGACGCGACGAACACCATGAAGACGGGCAAATAGCCCCATGAACATAAACAAAAGAGATCAATACTGAAATTAAAGAAACTTCAACATAACAGGAATGCTAAACATACAAGCATACACAGATGCATAATTCTTCAATCATACAGCGGAAGCAAACACACATACAATTCCAGCATTCAACATGTTCATTACAATTCATTTGACATCAATATAATTGTAGAGATGGAACATACAAGGTAACTTATCTTCTGATGAAGAACTTGTCCTGCAACCAGCTATGTCGCTGCAACGTTCCACCCAACCATAGGCCAGCGTGCTCATCAATCTCTCAGCAATGCTGCCACCCCCGAACTGGGCATGATTCCTCCAAGGGTAAGGGTCAATGCAGGCTTACACATAGCCAAGGGACACATTCCTCAGGCCAACATAGCTGGGTTTATCAGGCCATCAACAGATCGGCCAAGCCAGCACAGTCCAAGGGACAACCACTGCATACCCGCAGCAAAACAATTCCTTCACAGCCCTGTGAAGAAGGCAAAGACAACCGAGGACAGTCCCAAACCAAAGATGAAACAAGGCTCAAGCCCACAGGGCAATTCAGAGTTGTTCTTGGCCCTAACGTGGCCAAAACAACTCAGCTGCAACCCAAAACCAGGGTACTTCCGCAGCCACAAACACACAATGAAACGATGACAACACTCCACAGTCCACAATGGGTAATAAACAGAATTCCCAGCATAGCCATGGGAAACTCAGCCAACGAATGTGGCAACCAACAGTCACAAACTCATAATGAAAATGATGGCTGCTATACATAGTCCCAAAACAGGGAAGAAGACAAACCCCAAACAGTCTATAGCAGCCTCAAAGTGCAACAACAACACATCTCACGGTATGGGGAATACAACAGTCCCAAAACGTATCAGCAACCACAAACACAGGGGAAAACATACCCGATTCCACTCTATGGAAAACGTGGATGACCACCAATAAGCAGCACCTTTCCTAGCTGCGTGAGATCCAATAGAACCATTGCCTGTGCGTGAGGAAACACAGACCCGACCTCTGCATAAGGATCCCCCGAACAGAGATCGGATACCCTCCTCACTCAGCCCCCGCGTGGGGAGATGGACCAACAGTAAACCGACCAGCGCGTGAGGGAACCGAGTCGACCTCCTGCTGCGCGCGTCCCTGCGTTGGGAGTGAACCGGCGTGAGGAAGCCGAACCTCCTCTGCGCGTGGATGAACAACAGAACGTGAGGAACCAACAGACCATGGCGAGAATGGAGTTATGGGAGAGTGGAGTGAAGGCAGTCGTGGGTGGAGTGGGCATGTGGGCAAGGGACTGACAGTTCTGTCACCCCACACCCAAAAGCAATAACTGCCCCCAACCACCAGCAGCCATAACTGCCTCAACTACTCAACCAAAACAATAAAGAGGTTGGAAGAGGTTGGATGAGACAAGAAAGGTGACAAAACAACAAGGTGGCAACACATGGGTTTTCCCCCCATAAACTAAGGTTTGACATCCCCCACACCCTTATCCTTTGGAACCATGCCCTTTTAATTCAACGTTGCACTGCCATAGCTGGTTGTGGTTTATTTTAATTGATGTGCGTGTTTACATGATGCCAACCATAATGTGCCGGATAGCACGATATACCATCGGCAACTATCCCCATTGCCGAAACATACACAACCAAATCGATGGTGGGGCTTTTGCCTTTAGCTCCTCACCACAATTAATTACATTATATACATCATGCAAATGGGGTCAAAACCGGGGATGTTACACTTACTGCAACATCTCTCATCTTGAAATGAACTTTTAACTCTTCTAATATATTCCAAAGGCTAGTTTTAAGCAATATGTCAAATGTTTTTATCAAGCCAACAAAGCAACAAAAAAGATTGGTTTTACTGTTGTGACTATCCTTCAAAACGGTCCAAAGCGTAACAAGGTGGTTCATAGTTGAATGATAACTCATAAATCCAACTTGGTCTTTTTAACTCCTTTTCTGTAACTTTCTAGCCATATGTTGATCTTCTTTTATAGAATAATTACATATAACTTGGCTAAAAAAGGTCCAATCATAATGGTCCTTTAGTTAGAGGGATTATTTTAATCTTCGCTTCTAAAAATAGGAGCAGTGAAACTTTAAGGCCAAGGTTTAGGTAAACTCTACTTTACTACTAAATTGAAGATCTCGTGGATGTGAGGGATGAAGATAGGCCCACAATTTTTAAGATTTCTACTTGATATCCTTTGATGTCCTTACCTTTCCCTTTTGTGAGCCTCTTAACTTGAAACTCTTTGTCGGTACCAAAATCTGCTCCCATCAAAATGTTTAGATTTTAGCAGCACACATTTAAAGAGGTACCCTGACTTCAGGTTTCAGAATGTTCACCAATGATATTTTGCTAAAGCCTCAGTTTTTGTTAACTTAGTTACTCTCCCTTCATCTCAAACCTAAGCCTAGTAAGATCTTGTCATTTGTCTTTGCCTTTCAAAGTTCAAATTCCTTGGTCTATTAAACGTGTTTAAAAAAAATTCTCTTTGCCATTCTAAAACCAAGCCAAGTGTATATTTATAATTTTTTAAACTATTTTTTATAGTTTTTTACATAATATTTTATGTTTAATTTTATTCAATAAGGTGTTGGTTATTTTTACTTTAAAAAAGGAAAGCTTTTCATTTGATTTCTATCTTTTGTACCCACTTTAAGGTGGCCATATTAGGTGATTATTTAATAAAGTTATTAAATTATTTGGGTAATAAAGTTATGGACTTATGTCATATCCCCAATTCAATGTCAACACCAAGCTTTAGGTTACGATAGTTCCCATCTGCAATTATACTAAGCTTTTAATTTTATTTCTATCCTTTATACCATAGTAGCATAATTCAAGTACGAATACAGATTCGAATACGATTCGATACGGAAAAAATTCGTAACAAAAAAATCTAGTACAAAAAAATATATGGGAGTAGGGTGTTTATAGATTTAAAAACTTATTATTCAAAGTTTAAAAAATGTTAAATTACAGATAAACCATTCAATAATTACATGAAGTGTTGGAATTTGACACGCAAGAGCCTTTTTGCGTGTCAAATAGATTCTATATTTTATACTTCCCATCACAAAAATTCAAAGAAAACATTAGAACGTCTATATATAGCCGCCAATAGAGGCCATAATCTATCTAATAATGTGTTAAAAAGTTGAATTATAATAATATTAAATAATTAAAATGCCAAAATTAAATTATAAAACAATAAAACCAATTTATAATAATATATTCTAAAAATCATCATCCTAACTAAAATATAATATGATAACTAGTTACTAAACTTTATATTACAAAATAAATCTAAAATAAAACTAATCTAATAATATTTGATATTTATAACTAAAATATATATTATAAATTTTAGAGGGTTAAACTTTTAAAATGTAAAACTAATTCTAAATGGACTATTGCAAAGTTAAAAATAAAACAAAAAATTGAAATAATTCTTATTTGACAATATATGTGAAAAATATAGGTAGATTATTGTATTCGTATTATACCCAATACTTGGCGATTCGGTACATAAAAGTCTAATATGGTCGAATTATGCACTATGCTTTATACCCACTTTAAGTTGGCCATATTAGGTGATTATTTAATAAAGCTATGAAATTATTTGGGTAATAAAGTTATGGACTTATGTCCTATCCCCAATTCAATGTCAACGCCAAGATTTAGGCTACGACAGTCCCCATCTGCAATCACACTAAGGATGAAAATGCTAAGTCTGTCAACCAACAACACATGGATGAAGTCTTATGCACTACGCGTCGATGTGGGATGAAAGCAATGGGTAATATAAGGTATTATACTGATTTATACCTCATGTGTATGGGATATTTCCTCACTGCACAAATAATAAAACCAAACGTCAAAAGCCAATGACAACAAAATATTAGTAACATCGAGCTTTCAAGAATCTAGATGTCAAAGCAATATTGGATATCAATTGGCAGTGGTTGTAGAAGTTATTCTTTGCATCAGGATCAATTCCTCTTTATGTTTTCCTATATATAATAATTTATGTGGTTGTTGACCTTCGCAGTGTGAGTGACCTAGTTTCTACAATGCTTTATCTTGGATGATTGTAGTCATGATGTAGTTTCAAGAAATTGTAAATATATCCAAAACAAATGTAGCTCATAACACAAATGGTAGTTAAACAAGTAAATTTGAAGAATGAAAATCAACAACCAACATTTTCCAAATTTCAAAACAGATTTCAAGTGATTCATGAGAATTTTTGGCAACGTTTCACTCCCTACAGGTGTCCCTAACGATGCTTATAAAAAATTCAAGATTTTCATTCGATTCTCTTCCAGTTAGGAGTAGGGTATGATAATTGTTGGTTCTTGAAGCTTTGGAGAAGGAAGATTTTGCTCAAAATAAATGCTTCATTTGGCTCTGCATGCAAAACTAGATACTTACATGGGACACTCTACAAAAACGTGGATTTATTGGACCACGGATCTGTGTATTATGTTCTTTAGCGAATGAAAGTGACATCCATCTTTTCTGCCATTATGGGTTTTTTAAGCAAGTTTGGATGACTGTTTCCTCAACGATCTCACCAGGGACGATTTGGAATGGTTCAAATTTCAAAGATTGTATCTTTACTTGGCTTCAGTCCATGGAAAATCATAAAAATCCGCCTTTACTCATCACGTGGGAGATTTGGCTATCTAGGAATAGTGTTATCTTTGAGGGAGCCAATCCCTTAGTGTCCTTCGTATGTATGAGAATTCTACATGTTTACTCTACCTATGCTGATCACAGGTATGTTATTCACTCCAGGTTTATTTTCCCACTAGATCTTTATGATGATCGACCAGTGGGTTTCTTTTATGGGGCGATAAGGACTGATATTACATATCAAGAAAGATCATTTAATTCCCATTTGGTTTGCGGTGAGTGAGGGAAGTAACACTAGAGCTGAGTTCCTGGCAAGATGGGGACTTTTGTGGTTTGCTCGGAGAAGAGGGGTACTAAGAGTACTAATCCTTGGGGATTCAAAATTAGTGATTAATTGGGCAAATGGCCTTGTTGTGATGCAATCCAGGAACTTGTCAAATTCGCTGATTAAGTTTAGATCTGTGATTGACACTTTCTCGGAGATCTCTTTCAGGCATGTGTATAGAGAGCTCAATTCACAGACATAAGAACTCTCCAAGGTGGTTGTAGGTCATATGGGTGGACTTCTTTACTTTGAGGAATTATCTCCTCAAATTTGGTTGATTCTAGATGTTTAGCTATATTTTAGACTTGTAAGAGGACTTCTTTTTTGGAAAATGTTAACTCTCTATTTTGGAGGCTTGTATATGCTCACTTTTGATCAGCTAGTGCACTAGGACTACGAATTGATGACTTTGTATGGAATATTTTGTTGATAGACTTAGCGTAGACAGGGATGATTGTATGCTAAATGATCATGACACATATAGAAATGAAGTATTGTATGTTTTGGAATTATTGTAACTTTGATTTCCTTTTGAAAAGTTATAGTATTTTTCTTATTAAAGAAAACAAAACCTTTAGTGGTTAAGAAATCTAATTAGATATACCTATGGAAACTCGATTAAACTATTAGGTATCAACATTGCTAATTTGGCATACTAAAGGGTAATTTTATATTGCCACCTGTGATATCCGGATAATGGAATGAATCTTGAATTGGGTGCAATAGTTTCGACTCCTCATATCATTGGATAGATTTATTCGCGAACGGGTTAAACATTTTTTTTCGTATTTTCGGGTTCATAACGACACTCTGATTCAAGCGCAGGGGCAGAGATTGAAGTTGAATTGATTGGGATGGAGGCGTTATCATATCCACTGACATCTTATTATTATTCTATCGTTACAAGGCGCGGCATTGTATTAGAAAAACCATTTGTGGGCACCCAAAGTCTGAGGATCGCCAGCAAGAAGCAGGGACTATTCCTGAAACCAAGGCTAAAATTGCAAGAATTGCGAGCTCAAAGTTCAGGTATGCCATAGATCATTGCCCATGCTAAAATGTGTGCGCCATTAATAATGCTGCACTTTAACAAGCTACTAGTTTTGGCTTGTAAAACAAATGTTCACTGTGATTACTGCACCAAGACAGATGTTGACTATGAAATATCATGGACGTAAGAATGACAATTCCATTGCAAACCATCTTAATTCTTTTGCATTATATATTCCTATTCACTAAAATATCACACTAGCTCAAACGCATCTAAACCCCTTTCTTATATGGACCTCCTTGGAGGTTGTGAGCTTGACATTGCCGAGTTTCAATATTCGATACATTGGTTATTTGTGTGAGCTTGAGAAATGCATCAATGAATTTTTGCAACCTTGAGGTGCTTATCACACCGAGGCTTAAAAGGATTATGACAATGTCCATATTCATTGAGTCTAGATTCAATGCACCATTAGATGGGCATAAGATCCTTGCTTCTCGCTGCCAAAATTATCTAATATATTTGTCACTTCAATAAAGGTCCATGGAATCCATTCTAACTTAATCTGGTTTGAGAAATAACTTAATCTGGTTTGTTCTCAAAGCATAGAAATGGTTAAATTAATTCAACCAGCCTCCCCAACCAATACGTTATCTAACCTAGTTTACTTTATGGCATTCATAGATAGCTGTATCGTCCTTCCATCTGGTACCTAGCCACTATTGTCAACCAAGAGCTTTGGAATTGCTTACATATATCGGATCTAATTCACAAGAATACTCCTGTTTCTGCGAACAAATACCCTAATGAAAAAGAAATAAGTGGCAGCACTTGACAAGTACCCTTAGGAATGCTCCCTGCATGAGAGAAGTTAGGTGCTTGTACAGCTCAGTTGATGTGTAAAATGGGTCTGTCACACTAAGCATCTCACATTAAAGATTAGAAGGTAAAAAAGAAGAAGAGAATTCATGAAAATAATAAAGAAATAAACTAGCATAGATTTATCTAAACCCTTATCTTTCAAGTACCAAAAAGCTTTTGCATCGGTTTAGTTTTATCCCCTCGGTGCTAAATAGATCCATGGTGAAAACTTGTCCAATCCTGAAATCAGTGCTAAATAGATCCATCGTGAAAACTTGTCCAATCCTGAAATCTTGGTATGTTAATGTCTTTTCTCCTCCTGGACATTAAGTGGCTCTTTATCATGTCAGCCCTCCTGACCATTGGAATTGACTGCTTTTTGCCATATTCGCTTCTGTGACTGGGAGGATTGTACCGATTTTTTGTGAATTTTTTATTTTGAGCTGGAAAAGCTCAAGGCTCAAAGTTGAAATGTTATTTTGTGCTTATTAGGCACTTATGTTCTCATTGTGGCTTGGGAGGTCTACACTGGATGCTTATATATTTATCCATTCGTAATTTTCCTCATATCAATCCTAATGACTTATGGCACTCTCCAAATCACTTTCCTCTTAAGGGGAGGTGAATTAAGAGAGGTGAATGGTAAAATCCCACAACTTGACATCCTTAGTCAAGAGTAAATTGGCTAGCTTCTACTGGACCATATTTTATCTTATATTATTTTATTGTTAAATATCATATTAGGAGGTGAATGGTAAAATCCCATAACTTGACATCCTTAGCCAAGAGTAAATTGGCTAGCTTCTACTAGACCATATTTTATTTTATATTCTTTTATTGTTAAATATCATATAGATTTATTGTTGCAGTAATTTTTTTTTCAATTGATGCTGCAGTAATTTTTTCCTAGTTAAATATCTTGAGGTAATTTGAGCACTTCTCCTCATTTCGAGGGTGGTACCTTGGGTAAATCCTAGTTTCTTCAGGGTACAAGGCCAATCAATAACATGTTTTGAAGCCATTACAACAATATACTCATTAGGAGCTCAACATGTCACTTACAGGAATAGAACTTGGTGGGGAGGATAACACTTCATCCTACAATCACTCGGGTGGAGTAATACTATATGCTCCAAGCAATAAAACTTTATCATTGTGACAGCCAATTGTGTTTTGGTTTGTTGTGCTTCATTTTTTTTATATGCTTGGGGATTTTCTAAATATTATAAGAAGTTTTATATTTTTTCTGTATTTTCAATCTGATATATCTGCCATATTTTTCTGTATAATCATATTTGTTCTGTGGATTGTTTTTTTTCCAGATTTGAGGCTCACTGTATTAACCATATCATAAATCCAATGTGAACTTGCTTCCGTCTATTTAGTAATTCCTATGAACTAGTCAAGAAGAATCCACCAAGGTACATCAATAATCATTAAAAGAAAATAACTAAAAATAAATAGATCAATCAAGTGACTGTATTGGAAAAATTAAGCCTAGATATATATATTATGTCAGATCCAAGGTCAGCTCAATGCCTTCTTGATGCAAGCTGAAGATGAACACAAAAGAGCGCTTAGTTCACTAATTGAGGAGGGAGATCCAGTGAACGTGAAAATACAAAGCTTGAGCACTTGATTCACTAATTTAGGAGACAGATTCAAATGAACTGAGGTCAGCTGTTTTACCTCATATTGTATGAAGTTTCACATTGGGATTTTTAGTTGGTACCCTGGAGCATATTGATTGATGGACTTGGAGGTCTACATCTTCATGTTGCTTGTTCCTTGTTCTCTTCTTCAGGATGGATGTTTGATGGAGATCTTTGGTGTAGGAGACTCACTTCTCCTTGTTGACCTTGTTGATGATCATATTTGGTGGTTTGGTGCATCATGTTCTTTTCATTTTGATGGAGGCATTCTTCTTGTTGGATCATTGTTGGGGAGATCACTATAGTCACTACTATTGCATGGCACTTCATGTTTTCTTCTTAGTTGTTATTGTTCTCAAGCATGGTGGTGTATTTGCGTAGTGTTTTCCTAGTATCATTTACATTTCATCACCTTTCCATCATTTTACCTAGGTAATTTGCATATTGCACCACATCTTCACTTTTTACCTAGGTTTATGCATATTACATTTACGCTTCATCATTGTCCCTTTCCTTGAGAGCACATGGTACATTTTAGTGACCCTATGTAGCATGGGAACCATTCCCGACTTTTAGGAAACTTGTTCTTGAAGTTCCGACGTGCTAGGGAACTTGGGAGCTTGTAGGAAACTTTCTAAATCTAGCGGGAACCGTTCCGGATGGTTGAGATATTCCTGAGAACTTTTACCCTCTAAAATTGGAAACTTGGGAACTTTATCTTGCGCGTTTCCTTCAGTGGGAGCTTCCACACATTCATGATCGCCACATGGGTTGTTAACGACATTCCTATTTCCTTGTGACCATACGTATACATAGTTGACTCAAAATTTTATCTCTAGAAAACTAAGTTGCAGTAAAAGTCTCTTTTGTGCTACCTTGTCGAGTTGGTGCACTGATCTCTATCTATCACCCGGGCTATAGTATTCACTTGTCCCTACGTTGAATTACAGTTACTGCTAATCAATAATAAATGTAAATCTCCACTTCAGAAATTTTAAAGTTTCCACTTTAGAAAGAGTCTACCTTATATAATCAATGGCGTGGATTGTAATCATGATTTTATTGCCATTTCCATCTGCTAAGAGGTTCTAGTTACAACCATAATATAAGGGATAAGCTAAGTCATCTGATTTGTGTTAATGCTTTTTTACTTCTCTATGTTTCTTCTCTTCTCAGATGTTTTTAATTATTTTATTTTTTATATATTTTAATATATATTATTGCCATTCTCAACTTGTCGTTTCCTTTAAATTTGGAGGAAACTTCTAGACGTATCCGATACTCGTACCCATGTTCCCTACGTTCCCGCGTTACGAAAACTTGTGCAACATATTATTTTACTTATATGATATATCCCTAAGTTTCATCTCATATTAACACTTATTTTTGTCATTTTTTCCTTTCTTCATCATTGTCGGTGTAAACAACTCAAATTGGTTTGGAATATTTCATTTGCTGATTAATTAAACCCAAACCTTAGGTTGAGTGCTACATTAATTAATAATTATCCTACGGAAACTTGTGCAACATATCATTTTACTTATATGATACATCCCTAAGTTTCACCTCATATTAACACTTCTTTTTGTCATTTTTTCCTTTTTTCATCATTGTCGATGTAAACAAATCAAATTGGTTTGGAATATTTCATTTGCTGATTAATTAAACCCAAACCTTAGGTTGAGTGCTACATTAATTGGCCTACGAAAACTTGTGCAACATATTATTTTACTTATATGATATATCCCTAAGTTTCATCTCATATTAACACTTCTTTTTGTCATCTTTTTCTTTTTTCATCATTATCGGTGTAAACAAATCAAATTGGTTTGGAATATTTCATTTGCCGATTAATTAAACCCAAACCTTAGGTTGAGTGCTACATTAATTGGCCTATTGATGCTCATATGTTATAATTTTTCATTGAGGCCTCAATCCCTAAGTTTCAATTTAATTAATCACTAGGGATTGCAACTTTATGCCATGTGGTACACATTTGAGAGTAGCGCTCCCTCTTTGGCATAGACGTTGAGGCAATATGCTGAAAAATAATGTTTCATTGTTTCTTCCCTTCACAAATTTGTTGGGACCTAATATTAACCTTGTTCACACATGCCAATCTATTTCTTAACTTGCCCCATCCTTGAACACATGTTGAGGAGGTGGTTGAGCTTGCACGTTGTTTGAGGGGTTAGTTATGTAAGCACCCTAAGGTTTTTGACCATGTCACCTCATGCATTCACAATCATTTATCCATTAGCACATTTTTCTAGGGCATTAGGTGGTGTGCTCCTTTAGGGAGTTCACTTCCATCTCTGAATAGGCTTGTTTACACTTTGCACATTTTGTGTAAAGTTTAAATGACTAGTAACTAGTGTTAAAGAGTGGAAACAAGGAAGGTCTTTTATTATTTGCATGTGTCCTTGTTTGATGGAAGACATAAAACAAGAAGCCAGTTTGATCATTGCCTTTATCCAAAGTTTAAACTTAGCAAAAATGCATTATGTGATCTAATTTTAATTTTACTTAATGGAGACACTTTTATAAAGTTAAAGTGAAAAATGATTTAAGCAATGGCTAATCTAATCTTGGCCATTGATCTCACCGGAGGATCTCATCCATTGAACCATAGTGAGAGTTAGGGTTTTCGCTTGGCCATTGAGTTAAAAGGGGATTAATTTGGTGGAGAGGACACACACAGTTGCTTTGACACACACATTGTTAGAGAGAAAGAAAGTTTGCAGGAGAATTTTGTAGAGGGTGAGATTAAAGAACATTTATAAAGAGATCGACAGGGTGACATTGGCAAATCGAAGAGGCCGTACTCAGCGACACAGTGAGGCCGTATAGGTGATGCATAGGCCGTGATGCAGGCAGTCATACAGGTGACGTCAACATCCGTACAATGACGCAAAGGCTGTATGGGTGATGCAGAGGCCGTATAGGGTGACGCAGGGTCATACGATTTTGTGGGGTTTTCTCTGTGACACAGTGAGGCCGTATAGGTGATGCATAGGCCGTGATGCAGGCAGTCATACAGGTGACGTCAACATCCGTACAATGACGCAGAGGCTGTATGGGTGATGCAGAGGCCGTATAGGGTGACGCAAGGTCATACGATTTTGTGGGGTTTTCTCTGTGAGTTTCTGTTGTACGATTTTGTTAGGTAGGGAAAAATTGATTTTTGGATTGTACTATTTTATATCTTACTAATAAAAATATCTCCTCAGTTTGCTGCATCGGTTTTCCCATCTTGGGTTTTTTCGAGGGTTTTCATACCCGGAAATATTAATGTCTCAATTAATGTGATTGCTGTTCTATTTTTCTCAGTATTTATTTTTCCAGAAATTCATTTATAGTTGCCAAAATTAGGAATTTTGAATAAAATAAAACACTGTGTAACTCAAGAATGGGTTTCAAGGAAATTTACAACTAATTTGTCCACTTCTTCGAGGTCCACTTGCACATTTATCAAGGGTGCCTCTCCAAATCAAAGATTATTTATTGTTGGCTTGGTCATGGTGATTACTCAAGCGCATGCTACATAGGTTTGTTATCTCATTATGCCTTGACTGACGCGTGAGAAGTGGTTCACTTGTAAAGTGTGCTATAAAATTGGTTGTAAGTTAGTTATATCCACGTGTGGGAGTTCTCTCTCTTGGAGGGAGCACATATGAAGAATTACTTTATTATTTCAAGAGGCTTTAACTTGGTAAAGGGGCCTATTTTACTAGTGCACCCTCTATCTTGGAGATTCTTGCAACGTTATGTCATTTTGCTACCCTTGCTAGGGCTTATTGTGAGAAGGGCGAACCTCTTATCTTGCTAGGGTTTCTTTTCATGAGTAGTAAATTAATAATGTACTTGAAATATTGGACTGGTTTCTTCTAAGGAAAGTTGCTGGGTTTTCTTCCTTATTGTGTTTTCTAGCATAAAATTCTTGTGTCTATTGTGCATGGCTGTGTTTCTATGATCTTATGTTTCTACTGCAATTTAATTTGAAATTTTGTGTGTGCAATTATTCAATAAAAACTGTAGGATGAAATGAATGCTTGAAATCATTGTGAAATAATTCTCAAGATCTGGAAATAGATAAAATGTCAACAGCCTTGGCCCCACCTTAATAGCATTTTTAATTGCAAGGCTGAGGTTGCTGGTACCAAGCCAACACAAATTACAAATTACATGCCCTCGGGCTACAAGAAGGCAAAAATAATGATTGGAACAAAGCACAAGAAAGCACCGTTCTGGCTACATCTATTAGAGCAAGTGCCCAACAAAGGTGGCGTAGTCGCAAGCCACAATCAGCGGACCCCATGTGGGGGAGGAACTAGCCTGTCAAGATTTGAACCTGGGTCATTTTCACAGCAGCCACTCCAAGTTGCCACTAGACCACAGCCTGACAAACTTATAGTTTCTTGATAGCACACTTGACATTAAAAGAAGCATAACAAGGTTTTTTCTAGTTGTATACTAACAATGACATATGATATTTATTACAAGATAGCATAAAACGACATAAAAGATTATACTAGAAACTTGCAATCTCCTTGGCACTGCCATTTGCTGAGAAACTCTTCTGAACAAACTAGCTACACTGGAATTTATAATTTAATATAAATAACTATCCAAACAGTTAACTATGTTAGTCTTGTTTAGCCAAAACAGAAATGCATCATGGTTAGTATATTATATATTTTATTAATTAACAATCTGTGCTATCTCAGGCACTGTGAAGACAAAGAATGAAACGGCCTCTGACAATTACAGGGACGAACCTAAGAAACTTCAGAAATCAGGTGTGGAAGGGAACTCTAAAGACAACCAACTTGTATTTGTTGCAGGAGCTACTGGTAAAGTTGGTTCACGCACTGTCAGGTCACTAACATCTATCCTCTTTATTTTCATGAATGAATATAACTGCAACTTTGTAAAGATCTATAAACCAATTCTTGGCATCTTTCTAACAGTAGTGCCCTTAGCTGTACTTAGATGTGAGTTGGTTTTGTACTATATATTTTTGATGTTAATATAATAAGCATTTAAAAAATAGAAAAAATCTAGACCTGCTTTATGGAAATATGCTTTCAAGGTCCAAAAAATCGTTGGCGTTGCAATTAATCAACATTTGAGTATGTTGATGTGTTCCACAGGGAACTTTTGAAGCTTGGTTTTCGTGTAAGGGCAGGTGTCAGGAGTTTACAGAAAGCAAATGCATTGCTTGAGGTATGCAGTATTCTTGAATTTCAGTTATTCCATAGAATTTAGTTTATTCTAGAAAGTTGAAACATTTGATGGGAAGCTTTTTGATTCTGAAATATGTTTCAATGAATTGACATCAAATCTTGTTTTCTATTATTTTGCTGCTTTCAGAGTGTAGCACAACTAAAACTAGACTCTCAAGATGCCGTTCCTTCTGCACCAGTTAGGTAAGGTCCTAAATAGTGAGTATTGTTGATGTCAAATTTGAACTTTTGTTCTTTGTTGCTCAGAATGTTTTAAAAGTGAAGAGGCCATAGGCGTTTAGAATCTAGATAATTCTGAAACCAAGGGAAAAAGTAGATGTCTCTGGGAGTTTACATGCACCAACTCGGGCATTTCTTCTTGTTGTCTTAAGATGATAAAACAATTTTTTTTTGGCGTTTGCAGCCCAACCACAGAACAGAACATTGAGATTGTTGGGTGTGACCTGGAGAAACCCGATGAAATTGGATCAGCGATAAGCAATGCGGGTGTAGTAGTATGTTGTATAGGTGCAAGTGAGAAGGAGGTTTTTGATGTAACTGGACCATACCGCATTGATTATCAGGCAACTAAAAACCTTATTGATGCAGGTAATCTAAAGCGAAACTCTGTAACTAAGCACTGTGTTGTGAAATGTGAATATTATTTTATGCCTTCATCCTCGTAGTTTGAGAAGACAGCTTAAAAAATGGTCCAGATAATGATACTCACAGCTGAATCATTTTGTATTTATATTTCTTATGCAATCGCATAATGCCATCATGACTCCCTCCTAGGTAACTAATGTATTATTGATTTGCTGTACCTAACTAGGGAGACTAAATATAATGAAAATACGGATACCTGTAGTCTTTTCTTGTAAACAGCAACATGCGTACAATGAAAAACAGTGAGCTTTGCTGGTTTTGTGATTTATGTTTGCTTCTCCAGTTAATATTCATATATAGAAGCAAAATAAAAAAATTGCTACAAGTTGAATTATGACCTCTTTCTCATTCACGATTGATGAAATAATCTTCCATACCATAACTATATATACCAATACAAGGCTACAAGATTACCCACGTTTGAACTGACCTAGACTGGTTAAAAGTACCAGAAGTTACTGTTATCACACCCATAGTAGTTAGGCTACCATGGTGATAGAGAGCAGTTTGTCCGAGACTTGAGCCAATGCTTCATTGAGATAAGCCTTCCTTGGTGTTGCAGTGATGATTAATGGCAGAATACCCACAGAGACAGCCAGAGTTCCAGAGTGGTATCATTGGCTTGCCCTTGTCAGTTTTGAGCCTTCATGATCCCTGAGAGACACTTGTTGGATCACTGGTACACTTTAGCAATGCATCAGAGCAGGTAGCTGATGTATCTTTCCTTCCCCCCAGAATATCCAGAGGCATCTCAATGCCAAATACAAAGATGACTAAGCAGGTATATGGCATGAGGTTTTCATTATGTTGTCTTTCTTGATTATCTTAGTAGATGTGACTGGCCATATGTGGTAGTAGCATGGTGATTTTGTATCTTATGGTTGTATTTGGACTAACAATTAAATGGTTAAATAGTGTGGTGTTAAGACTTAGGCATATGCTCAACAGTGGGGTTACCCCTTGTACAACTTAGCCCAGTCCCATCCTGCCTCTGGCACCTCCTGTTTCGGACACTAGGGAGCATCAACTACATCACTGCACCATCAATGAAATTTTGATTTAGTGGAAGGATGCTTCACCAAAAGATGCTACTTGGGAGTCATTAACAATTTTGCAGTTTCCTCAACTTCAACATTGAGGACAATGTTACTTTGGAATGGCAGGGCATGTTAGGGTCCTACCCTTACTCCCCTACTTTATTAATGTACAAGGCCATAAGTCCCATTAAATTGTTAGTGGTTAATGACTTAATGGAAAAGAGCCCTTTTTATTGAATAAAAGCCCCTAGGTGCTTGACCCTCATTAATAGTGGGACCACAAGTAGTCAGGGCATTGTCTATTGAAACTATATATAGAGTAGTAAGGTATTCTTCTCTCGTGTTTTTGTAATGTCCCCATTTTCAGGTTCCCTTGCTCTGTAGTTGGAGATGACTTTATGGGTTTATGTCAGCTTGATTAGAGGGGTAATTTGATGTTACTAGTGAGCTCAGATGGTTTATAGGAGTTATATGATGCTTTCAAAGGTCCATTTATCATCTTTCATCATTGGTATCACTCCCGCGTTGTTAGATTTCGATTCCTATGCATTTCGACCGTTATCGTAAATTGCGAGTATTATTCAATATTATTTAATGGAATTCACTAAGGTTGTCATTTTAATAAATTATCTAAGAGGGGTGCCTCCGTGTAATAGCTCGTTGGAACCAGAATAAAGAGCTTTAAATATTGTGAGGATGAAAAGTGATTTTGAATGCTCGAAAATGTTTTAAAATGAAATAAATCACTTTTTGGAGTTAAAAAAGGTTTAATAAATTAATAAAAGTGACTTTTGGAGAAAAATGACAATTTTTTTTTACAAAGTCATTTTATATTTTTATAAGGGGCAAAAAGACATATGAAGTTATAAAAGAGAGTTGGGCTCATTCTCTCATTCCTTCTTTCTTATTCATTTATGACATTTCATTTTCGAAAAAGGGATTTGGAAAGCTCTTGTGGCTTTGGCTCTTGGGACGAAAACTCTAAGAGAAAAAAATGGTTTTGGTGGTGAAACTAATCCACCATAGTTGATCATGTTGGAGAGATCATACATATTTCTCATTGGTATTCATGAGTGAAGACAGAGGGATATCACTTTTGGTGGAGTCATGGTATATTTCAAAGTCTTGTGTACCTTTGAGGTGGACACATTGATTGTGAGAGGACGTTTTGCTTTGGAAGAGCGTTGGGGTCCATCTTATTTCTTTGCTATTTACTCTTGCTTCTATAACTGTGGAGGACCATATTTCTACTGGGCTTGTTCTTGAATAACTTTACACATTCCAACTGCTATGAAAGGAGGCACACTGTTCATTGGAGGCTATGCTTGCTTGGAGGATGCAAAGCACAATAGCCCTTTGCCACTTGGGGATGTTGTCATTTACTGTTAGTGGAGGTACTGTTGGGCTGTTGAGTACACAGTTGAAGATTTACAGCTGGCCATGGTCATCTTCAACCATTCGTGGCAACAAGGGTGTTATCACATTATTAGTACTTGGGAGCTACTACCATTTCTAGAGCAGTTGTCACAGGGTAGAGCTAGTCCTTTACATTGATTTGAGCTTTCATGCCACATGATGATCATCGGTTGATACATGTAGGGCCAACTAGACTATTTCGAGCAACAATATCGGAGTTACCCTTGTCATTTATGAGTCCTCTTCATGATCTCTTGAGGGACACTTGTTCATGCCATGGTTCCCTTTAGCAGCTAGCTGTTGATTATTTCTTCCTTGCCATCCAATTGTTAGAGTGATTACAAATTCAGATGCAGGTCAATGAGTAGGTATATGGCATGAGGTTTGCATTCATTGTCTTTCTTACTTGTACAAGTAGATGTGACTGGGTATAGGTAGTGCTGACGTTGGTGATCTTCATTTGGATGTTTTAGTAGACTGATGACTGAAAAGGTTGAATGGTCTTAGTATTAAGTCCTTAGTAAATGCCCATGAGTAGGGTTATCCTTTGTACAACTTAGAAAATCTTTCATTACTCGTGGCACCATTATCATTTTTCCTCCTTTCATCCATAACTCCATGATTGAAACAAATCCCTTGACTTGAATAAGACTTGTGAACCTGAAGACTTTCCCCCAAGATGACCTCTGTGTTTGGATGAAATCCCATGTTTTCTTGTGTCTCAACTTTGAAGTGCATGACTATGTTCTCAAACATGTTGATCTCTTTTCTGTCCATTACCCCAGATGTTTTAGTGCAGTATAGGTGATCCGGATTTATGCGTGAACGAAATGAAAGAACATATACAGAATCATAATAATATACATTTTGCAAAGATAACAAAGATACAGTAAACACATATTCTATTAAATGGCGGAAATAGAACAAACTGTAATACAATCGTTAGAATGGTGGTAGCTATCTTTGAGAAGAGATGTGGCTGCTATGCTCATTCGTGCCAAGCTGAATACAAAATGAGGCCAAAGGGGCCTATTTATAATAATAATGAGGTGAGAACCCCAAAAGTCCAAAACGTAACCCTAGAAGATGAACCGTCATAAAGTTTGCGACCCCAAGGTGTCAAGTTGAACATTCAACTTCCCAGGGTCATAACTTTTGCATACGATCTTCGATTTGGGCGTTCGATAGCTCGTTGGAAAGGTTTATCTAAGCTTTACAACTTTTGGTCAGCCAAATGCATGCGGATGGCAACCATTTGGTCCCGAATCTTCAAAAAACGTTGTTTAGGGCCTCAAAATGGCCTCGGTAGATTAGGACCCAAAAAACTGTAGAAAAATAACTAGGAAATTGCCACAATGGACAATTGTTTTGAGCCAGTGGAATAGGTGGGTGGCCATCGATCTCCATTTGGATCAATCCTCCCTCCTTAGGAAGCAATGGTCTCCATTGCGTCGAATCCCATATCATATCTCGAACTGTGGGTTGAGTTGATCTCCTGGTGCGACATTTGTTGAAGTGAAGAGGCTGCTTTTCTTTGGCATCCCGAGAGGGTTGTAATTGTTGTGTGGATGATTTGTTTTTGGAGGAGCACCTTGAATGCGTGGCCTTGCATTGTAGAGGTACTCGAATAGATGAGGAAACAATGGCTTTGTCTTCTTCTTGTGTTTGATGAGCAGAGACACCCTGTGCAGAGGGTGTGGAGGTCTCTGTGATCTTATGTTCTCCTTCATACGCAATTGTGAAGAGGAACAATTTTCTGATGTGGGAGCTTATCTTCCTACCTTGCGAGACTTTGTTAGGTGCAACGGTCTCTGGTATTTGATAGAGTTTTCCTCCCAAAGTAACAATGACACTGCAAGGCCGAGACTCATATACATCATGACGCTTCCACATATATGGTTGTCCTAAAAGAACATCACAGACTTGAAGTGGGGCCACATCACACAGTACCTCGTCTTTGAAAGGCTTGATGCCATATGGTAGTAGGCATTGTTGAGTAATGCGGATACCTCGTCCTTGGCTTAGCCAACCGATGCTGTAAGGTTGCGGGTGTGGTGTTGTCGGAAGCTCCAATCTCTTGACGACTTCTGCTGAGATCAGGTTCTTTTGGCTGCCGTTGTCAACAGCAAAATGTAGAGGCATCCTCTTCGCCCACATCTGCGAGTGGAATAGGCGCTCCTCTGCCTCTGACTCTTCAGGATCCTCGAGTTGAATCTGTGCGGTAGCAACAGTGGTAGTGGGGTTTGCATCAATGATCTGCCTCCCATTGTATGCGGCTTTGGCATTGGGTTCGGAATCAGAATCAGGATCTGATTCTGAATCAGAATCAGGATCTGATTTTGAAGATTTGATCTTGGCCACTAATGACTGCTTTGAGTGACATTCATCAGTGTTGTGCCAAGGGATTTTATGAAATTCACACCACTTACCGGTGTCCTTCTTTGTCTTTCCATCTCCCTTCTTTGCTTGTGGTGGGGACTGGTTGTCCTTTCCTTGTCCTGTGTTTTGCGGGCCAGGGTTTCCCTTGCCTTGCTTCTACGCTGGGTGTGCAGGTCCAGAGTCTCGCTTGTTCTTTTGTCGAAATTTCTCCTCGATTTTGATAGCATACCGATAGGCGGATCCAAGTGAAGAGATGTCAAGGAAGTCCATCTCAGTTCGGATGTACCGATGTAGACCACTGCGATATTTCAGAATCAGGTGTTGCTCGGAGTCCTTGATACTTAGCTTTGTACGCAAGGTATGAAATTTGTTGGTGTACTTCGACACCGTCTGGTCCCTTTCTTGACGCAGAATGGTCCATTTTGTGTACTGGTCATTATAGTTTCCCATAGGGTAATACTGTTCCCTGACGTCATCTATGAAAGAGGCCCAAGTGGGATTTGTTTCAAACATTCCAGACTCGTCTGATGAGTTTTGCTCACAATAAGTACCCCACCAATTTTGGACATGGGGGACTGCCTTAAGGAGCGCAAAGGTGATTTTTTCTCTGTCGGAAAAATTGTGGACAGAGAAATACCCTTCTAGAACATTCAACCAATTATCCAGGGCATCTGCATCGATATTGCCTTCAAATAAATGAATATCAAAGTTAACTTGTACCTTGAAGAGAGTTGCATCCCCGAATCGGCTGCTTGTTGAAGATGCACTTGCCGCTGCCGGCATTCGTAGAAGGATTTGGGTGAAACTTTCCATCATCTCGTTCCTCTGTCGCTCGAGGGCTTCCTCGAGCAACGACTTGATAGGATCTCCTGCTCCGTCGTCTCTCTTTTCTTCTGCCATGGGAGGTCGTTTGGGACGGCGAGAATGATCAAGTGAAACTAGTTCGAGACCAAACTCTCTGTACTCGGACCTCGTCGGGGACATGCACCGAGAAACAATCAAAGAGCAGATTGCTCTGATACCACTGATCTGGATTTATGCGTGAACGAAATGAAAGAACATATACAGAATCATAATAACAGACATTTTGCAAAGATAACAAAGATACAGTAAACACATATTCTATTAAATGACAGAAATAGAACAGACTGTAATACAATCGCTAGAATGGTGGTAGCTATCTCTGAGAAGAGATGTGGCTGCTACGCTCATTCGTGCCAAGCTGAATACAAAATGAGGCCAAAGGGGCCTATTTATAATAATAATGAGGTGAGAACCCCAAAAGTCCAAAACGTAACCCTAGACGATGAACTGTCATTAAGTTTGCGGCCCCAAGGTGGTAAGTTGAACAGTCAACTTCCCGGGGTCATAACTTTTGCATACGATCTTCGATTTGGGCGTTCGATAGCTCGTTGGAAAGGTTTATCTAAGCTTTACAACTTTTGGTTGGCCAAATGTATGCCGATGGCAACCATTTGGCCCCGAATCTCCAAAAACGTCGTTTAGGGCCTCAAAACGGCCTCAGAAATTTAGGACCTGAAAAACTGTAGAAAAATAACTAGGAAACTGCCACAATGGACAATTGTTTTGAGCCAGTGGAATAGGTGGGTGGCCACCGATCTCCATCTGGATCAATAGGATTGTATATCTCACCGGAAGTGTCTTTTGTAGGTCTCAAAGCAAGCATTCCTCATTTGTGAAAAGAAAAGCATCGACTCGTTTAAATGCTATATCTAAAAGGGCACAAAAGCCAAAATGTCAGGCCATGAATAAAAGCCAAAAGGTTAGGCTATGGAATGAAAAACAAAAAACAAATGTATTTTTAAATACAAGGTTATGAAATGCATTGGCTCACTTAAATGCTATCAATTCAAAAAGCCTGAAGAAAATCAAGACTTGCGGTGAACAAGTGAATTATGAAGTCTTGTAATGAAAGGAAAACAATGTTGTAAAAAGGATGCTTGTTAGAGTCTATAGGAGATTTCTAAGCACTTTATCCATATGTGAGACCTCCATTCCCTAGTGTTTGCTTGTCCAACACATCACATTGGTCTCCCTAATTCCCATGATCTCTTAAAGTGCATTAAGTCTTTCCAATAAGTCAACTCTTCACTCAACCAAGCCTTGTTTTATTCCACCTCACCTAGGATAGTGAGAAATGATCTATTTTGTACATTGGGATGAATGTGAAAATGAGTATATGGTTTGGACTTCACTTTTGCTATGAAATTGATTCAGATAAAAGTCTTGTTGATGTGTTTATTGAGTTAATCACCATTGTTAGACAATGTTAATACTTTTAGTCTACAACTAATGCATTTAAGAAAGTACTACTAATACCTTGTGCATGGATAAATATTTAGTTTGTGCTTAGCTACACTTTTTGATCAATTTTGACTTGGTCAATAGGAATGGCCTGTATCGGGAAATTGTTATAGGTATTTAGATGACTATCCTAGTGCCTTTGGAGACCAACTAGACAGTTCCATCTGACGGCTTATAATTTTTTTCCCATTATTATCATTTTTATAAAGTCAACAGACAAATTATTAATTATGAATGGTGGAAAATATTTATGGATGATATAATAGGTTGATCCATGGTGTATTTGTAATGAGTCCTAGTGGATTTGACATTTATGAGTTCATTCATGAGTTCGAAGCAAGTATTCTCGAAGAAGTTATTTTGGGCATATTGAGTATTTACAAAGTATTTTAACTTTGTTAAATTACAAATGATTAAAGTGACCATGGCATGGCAAGTAGAACAAAGGATGAGTGAATGGCAAAGGTATGCCTTGGGTATTTTTAGCACATTTTCACATGGTTTTATCATCATTTGGCGTCACACTTCATTTTTCTCTCCTTTAGGTCATTCACACTCCTTCAGGAAGGGCGACTTTTTGATGATGTATCTTGTGTCAGGTATCTTACACCATGTGCAAAGTGTTGTAAAGTCCCTAGGTGGCATGCCTTGGCCCCTAGGTGACTAATATGATGTTATCTATGATTTATCAATATATATTATGTACTTGGGCGTTAGAGGCAATTCACCCTCCTCTTATGTCTAGTTGATCCATGTTAGTGAGAGATTATAATCTCCACTGTTGATTATCATCATTCGATCTTTTAATCTCAACCATCGATTAAAAAGTTGGTTAGGGATTTGGTCTCTCTCAAAACTATTTAAGAGAGGAGACCCCTCATTGTAAAGGGACTTTGGCTCTTGGATTGAAGCAATAGAAAACATCTTTTGGCAAATACTTTGTGAATTTTTGGAGAGGTTCTTGATTTTTGAAGTTTCTTAGTCTCTTTGGCGTTGAATATCTATCTTTCCATATCCTAACAACTTTTTGGTGTTGATCTTGCTTATAGGAGGGCGACCTTGAAGAGGAGACTCTATCTCTCTTTGCAACTTCATTTGATAGGGGGTTATCTTGTGTATATTTCTTAGCATTTGATTTCTATTTCTCCTTGTCGTTCTTGTATGCATCTCCCTTGTAGATTTCATTTGGATTTGCAAATTTAGTCGTTCAAACTGTACGTCTAATGGGGTTTTGCAAGAGAGGTGCACTTGGTATCTTTGGACATTCTCTGAGAGTGGAGGAAAGACTTTTAAGTTGACAACGTTGGGAAATGGGCATCAATTCTCCGTATCTCCTTATTTTGGGTAAGTCTAATCTCCATTTTCTCATAGTTTTCTTTTCATTCCACCATCAACATAAAATAAATTAACAAAACCCTAAAACATAGTAACTTAAAAAATATTAAAAAATATTTCCCGTCATGTTAGGCATAATTTCAATTTTTCGCCACTTGGTTTTGTTTTTCATAGATGCCTTGAGCTTCTCGTCTCTCTAGGGCGTCATATTTTGGTGACTCCTTGGCCCTTTTCTTAGGCACTGATCCGGATAGGGACTTCACCCTTGCTGGTTTAGAGGCTCATTTTGCGTGTGGTGACTTTTCTTCCTTGAAAACTCTTTAAATTGTTTTATCTATCAATCAAGCTTAAATTCGAGTGTTAAGTAGATTTAAACCCAAGTTGCACGAAACGGGGACGCGTTGGAAACGTGACCCCCCAAAGTTTAGGAAACGGGGAAACGCGATATATATATATTATAATTATTTACAGATTAAATTCAACATTACATTTAACATTTTTACTCATAATTTCATAAGTGATTCCATAATGCAAGTACTAAGTAGTAATATCCAAAAACAACACAATGATTTTACCCATAAACGATTCCATAATGCAAGTGGAAATAGCCAAAAAACAACCTTCAAAATGAGGCTAAGCTGCTAATACATATATATCCAGATTCCAAAATCAGCCTTTATATACGAGGCTACAAGTACAATACTACATCAACATGAACAATGAAAATATAAAGAAAACACGAGCTGAAGCCTGAAGACTAATAGTCATCATGATCGGGCTCATCTTCATTCTCCACCAATCTGCAAAACAAAATGGCACCACTGTGACCACACTGTCAATATTCAACAACCCAACCAGCGGCCAACACCGTGTCCACTTCTTGAGCCTCCACCGTGACCTTTGCACCACCACCATGAGCTGGAAATGGAGGCGTGGGATACCGAATAGCCGTCCTACCCAAGATAATGTATACACTAAAGCCAAAGATCCGTGATGATGAACCGTAAGCCTTGAGCTATGCCAATGCACCGTTAGCTATGCCAATGGACCATGCGCTGCCAATGAGCATTGGGGATAAGCCGTGATGGCAAAAAGGAGGCATGGGTGTTATTTTATAATAAACCCAAGGCATAAAGAATATTTTGGAAGCCTCTAAAACCCTAGCCGAAAAAGTAAAAAACCCAAAAAATTTAAAAAACAAGTGTTTTAGGTGGACTGTGGAAGGAAATGTGGGATTTTAGTGAAATTCGATTTGGAAATGGGTTTTCATTTTAAGGAAACGAGTTTTCGACACGCAAAACGGTCCCCATCAATTGGAAATGGGTTTCCCTTCCATCCGGTACGGGTTTTCGAGTTTCCGTCAGGAAACGGGCTAGAAACGTGGGGGGGGGGCATGTTTCCTGCAACATAGATTTAAATTGTTTATCAATTCATTATTCCGGGTATTGTATAATTGCCACAAGCTCATTCCCCCTGGGGTAGCAACTTGATCATTTTGACCTAGCACTACTTACCTAGATCATTATACTTTAACTTAACTATTGAGAAATTATCTATTTGGGTTGTATTCTAAGCCTTGATTAATCTTCATCATTCCTCTAAGTATCATTCAATAACAATCCTTTTGATTTAGGGTTTATCCATCGGGTATCTCACGTTCGATTTGTATATTTAGATTTGGTATCCTGGTTTTAGTCTTTCTCACAAGGATAGACTAGGGTCTCCCCCTTAGCCATTCTTAGGTTTAAAGTGACAAGAATCTTGTTGGCATGACAACCATTCCATCCTTGGGGAGCAGGATCTTTGATTGTCACTGCTTTAGCTACCTTTCCCTCTCTGCCATCCTCAATAGGATATCTGTTTGGGGTAGCTACAAGTTTTTGGTAACATTTTTCACGCCGTTGCCCGGGAGGCAGAGACTTGCCTTGGGCTTTTGCGAGTGTCTCTTGTGTTATAATCCAATCATGTTGCATTTGACACTTACTTGGGTGGCTACTATTCAACTTGTGAAATTAAACACAACCATCATATTCCACTCATTTTTGTCTCTCCCTGGCATTATATCGACATATCGTTTAGTGATCAAGATCAATAGTTCACATAGCGACTTCACTTATTCGACTCCACTATGGAAAGAACTCTTAGAGGTGACTCCACTAGGAAGCAAACTTGATAACATGATTATAATCTGGTTCATTGATATTTTTTTTAAAGCATGGCCTCTATTCACATAAGTTTCGATGATGTATTTAGTCCTTTAAATTTTTCATGCATATCGACCTTTCCACATGAGTGCGAATATGAACTTTGGAAAAGACGTGCTCCTACATTCTATGGGAAACATGGTCATTAGGGGTACATCTTTGTAGAATGTTTCCTGGTTTTTATTATGGATCATCATTATACATGAAGATGTTTGCTTTTTCATCGATAAAGCATGCAAAAGAATGGTACTTAAGCCTCCCTCCTAGAGGGATATCTTCATTTCTTGTTTTCTTTAAGATTTTCCAAGAACAATGGATACCTATAGACAACCATAGGAATGATTTAGATGATACTTCTTTTTGGGTCCATCTTTGCAAACAAAAGAAAATCTTCATTAATTCATTAGTACAAAGATATGAAGAGTATCATTATGAGTCTATTCTGAAGGAAATTAGGGCTCACAATGAATCTCTCTTATTCAAGAATCAAATGCAAGGGGAAAAATTTGCATCCTCTAAAAAGGAAGTATTGATGCCTGGGGTGTAAAGCTGGAAACTTACAAGGCAACAACAAGAAGGAGAAAACCCAATCTGAAAGGCTTCAAACAACCCTACGCAAGGATGGTTCTATCCCCAAATTGTTTGGTGTGATTGACTCCTACGGATATTAGGCTTTTGTTGGCACTGTACGAGTAGATCCAAATGGATCTATCTTCCTATTGGGAAGATCTAGAACATCTGTAGTGAAAATGCTAATGATGTTAATTAAACTACTTGAGTTATGCTAAACCTAGGAAATGTGATTGAAAATAGTAGAATAATTAGATCAAGGTGTTTGATAAATGTTATACCAATTGATAAACATATGAATTAGATCTAACATTACCAGCTTCAAATAAAACAAGACAATGAAAACTGAGTTATTTTATTTAAAGAATTGAAACATAAGACTATTTTGTCAATGGTATGCCAATTAACAAATTAGCATTAAAATGAAGATGGTCATTTAACAGTTGCAGAAATAAATGATATGAATCAAATAAAGAAATTTATTTAAAACATAACTTACACATAAACTGAGTGGTGAGAAATTAACACACAGATCAATGTATTTAATAAACATACAACATGAAACAGAGTTATCCAACAGTTAAATGAAAAACTAGAACTCATTAAAGAAATTTGACAAATATCACAAAAGAAAGGTCAAGAGAAACTGACTGAATTTGATTAAGATTGCAAAAAATTACAACTCCTCAAAACACAGAGCATCTCCAGTTCTCCCCTTTGGTGGTTTTCTTCCCATGTTGTCCCCCTTTACATTGAGATCCAAGTCCCTTTAAATAATAACTACAAAAAAATACAAAGGGGCAGATCTCCCCTTTGTATTACAAAATATTGTTTTAAGATCGCCAAGGGAAGATTGCCACTTGGTAAATACATCCAACAAATCTTCAACGTCTTGATATTGTGAATGCTCGAGTTGTAACTGGGTCTTCCAAGTAAAAGAATTGATCTCTCTTTTCTTCACCTTTTCCCATTGTAGAAATTAATGCCTTGGCTTGGGTTGAAGAGGTAGCAGCATCTTCTTTGAAAATCTTCTGATAGATGGAACCCATGAAGTGATCACATATGCCATATATAAGAGGTATGAATTTATCCTCCCACAATGCAAAACAATAGATGTGGATTGGAGGTCTAACCCTTGTCTAATCCCACCCCATGGCAAGGAAAGAAAAAACTGAGAAGAAGACATCCATAATATCTGTAGAGAGGTAAAATGTCGTCTTCCTTGTTTTTCAGTTCATTTAGGGCTGTTTTGGACCTGGTGTTTCTCGACATGGTTGAGAAAAGGAAAAATCAATAAACCGATGGAGAAAAGTAAATCTGTTGACAGGGTCGAAAATCGCAATAAAAACCATCTGTAGAGGGTAAAATTCAAAGTTTGAAAATGGTGAAAAAAAGTAAAAATTTGGAATATTTAGCAAAAAGATTAATGGCGACATCAATCTGGATCGTAGATTTAAAAGAAATCGAAGGTTGAGATTAAAATGAGGAAAAGCAGAAAAGAAAATTGTGGAAGTATTTTTTTTAAATCTTGATTTTGGTTCCCGCAATCCACAATCTGCATTGTGGGTTGCGGAAATAAAAATTTCGACTCAAAACAATTTATTGTTTCCGCAACAGTTGCGGAAATGAAAATTTGATTTGTTTATTTTGGTTTTCGATTTCCGCAATCCGCATTGCGGGTTGCGGAAATGCGAAACCGAAAACTCGATTTTTATTGAACAAATGCCTTCCGACATCCGCAATCTGCATTGCGGGCTGCAGGTTGCAGAAAGGAGAAATTCGAAACTTAATTTTTTTTTCGGACATCCACAGTTCGTAATGCGGATTGCAGAAACAACATGTTTCAAAGAAAAATCATGTTTTCCACAATTCACAAAACACATAAAAACAAGACCTTTGAGTGCCTTTTTGTTTCATGAGTTGTGTTAGTTAGTTTTCTTTATCTGTTTGAGTAAGTTTGCTTGTGTGTGTGTGTGTGCTTTCATTTTAGTTTACTTGATTAGACTTTAATTTCAGTTATTTCCTTTCAGTATTTCGTTTGTGTACTTTATTTTTAGCATGGTTTTCTATATATGTGTGCGGGCTAGTGACTTCTAGTCTGCGAGATTGGTAGTGTTTGCTTGATGTAGGAATAGGTATATTTTGGATGATGATACAAACATTTTAGTGCATGTTCGTCAGACGATCGGAGCATTCCTGCAGACCAGAGATTCCGAGGTTCTTAACCGCTCTCTCCCTTAGAGCACTTGTCCTAGTTGGAGCCAAATGTTATCACATTATTAGTAGTTGGGAGCTACTACCATTTCCAGAGTAGTTGTCACATGACAGAGCTAGTCCTTTACATTGATTGAGCTTTCATGCCACGTGATGATCATCGATTGGTAGATATAGAGGTAGCTAGACTAGTGGGATCAACAACATTACAATTACCCTTGTAATTTTCGAGTCCTCTTCATGACCTTCTGAGGGACACTTGTTCATGCCTTGGTTCACTTTAGCGGCTAACTGTTGATTGTTTCTTCCTTGCCATCCAGTTGTTGGAATGATTGCAGATTTAGATGCGAGTGACTGAGCCGGTATATGGCATGAGGTTTGCATTCATTGTCTTTTTACTTGTATTAGTAGATGTGATTGGGTATATGTAGTATTGCCATTGGTGATCTTCATTTGGATGTTTTAATAGACTGATGACTGAAAAGGTTGAATAATCTTAGTGTTAAGTCCTTAATATATGCTCATGAGTAGGGTTAGCCTTTGTACAACTTAGATCATGCTTCATTACAATTGGCACCATTATCATTTTTCCTCCATTCATCAATAACTCCATGCTTTAAACAAGTCCCTTAACGTGGATAAGACTTGTGAACTTGAAGACTTCCCCTCAATGTGACCTCTGTGTTTTGATGAGCTCCCAAGTTTTCCTGTGTCTTGGCTTTGAAGTGTGTGACTATGCTCATAAACATGTTGATCTCTTTCCTGTCCATTACCTCGTATGGTTGAGTGCAGTATAGGATTGTATATGTCACTTGAAGTGTCTTTTTTAGGCTTGAAGGAAGTATTCCTCATTTGTGAAAAGAAAAGCATCGACTTGTTTAAATGCTATATCTAAAAGGATGCAAAGGCCAAAATGTCAAGCCATGAATAAAAGCCAAAATGTCAGGCTATGAAATGAAAAAGAAAAAAGCAAATGTATTTTTAAATACAAGGTTATTTGAATGCATCAACTTGCTTAAATGCTATATCTAAAAGAATGCAAGGCTATCATATCAAGAAGCTTGAAGAAAGTCAAGACTCGCGATGAATAGCAAGTACATTATGAAGTCTTACAATGAAAGGCAAATAATGTTGTAAATAGGATGCTTGTTAGAGTCTATAGGAGCCTTCTAAGCACTTTATTCATATGTGAGACCTCCATTCCCTAGTGTTTGCTTGTCCGACACGTGTCACATTGGTTTCCCTGATTCCCATGATCTCTTAAAGTGCATTAAGTCTTTCCAGCAAGTCAACTCTTCACTTATCCAAGCCTTGTTTTAGTGAGAAATGATTTATTTTGTACATTGGGATGAATGTGAAAATGAGTATATGGTTTGGACTTCACTTTCGCTATGAAACTGGTCTAGTTAAAAGTCTTGTTGATGTGTTTATTGAGTTAATCACCATTGTTAGATAGTGCTAATACTTTTAGTCTACTACTAATTCTTTTAAGAAAGTACTACTAATACCTCATGCATGTAGAAATCTTCAATTTGTGCTCGGTTACCGTTTTATATCAGTTTTGACATGGTAAACTCTTTTGACTTGGTCAATGGGTAGGGCCCGTACCGGTGTATTCTTACAGGTGTTCAGATGATTATCCTAGTGCCTTCAAAGGCCAACTAGACAGTTCCATCTTACAACTTATAACATTTTTCCCATTATCATCATTTTTATAAAGTCAACAGGCAAATTTTTAATTATAAATGGTGGAAGATATTTATGGATGATATCACAGGTTGATCCATGGTGTATTTGTAACGAGTCCTAGTGGATTTGGAAATTTTGAGTTCATTGGTGCAATCATATATTCGTTTTGGGCAAACGAAGAAGCTATTTTGGGCATATTGAGTATATATAGAATATTTCGGCTTATTAATTAAAAATGATCAAAGTAACCATGGCATGGCAAGTAGAGCAAAGGATAAGTGAATGACAAAGTTATGACTTGGGTATTTTTAGTTGGGATTTAGAGAGGTTCCAAGCACATTTTCACATGGTTTCATCATCAACTGACATTACAATTCATTGTTCTCTCCTTCAGGCCATTCACACTCTGTTTGGAAGGGTGACCTTTTGATGATGTATTTTGTGTCATCTATCTTGCACCATGTGCAAAGTGTTGTAAAGTCCCTAGGTGGCGTGTCTTCCGCCCTAGGTGACTAATATGATGTTATCTTATGTTTTATCATTGTATATCATGTACTTGGGCATTAGAGGCAATTTGCCCCCCTCTTATGTCTAGTTGATCCTTGTGAGTGAGAAATTATAATCTCCACTGGTGATTATCATCATTTGATCTTTTAATCTCAACCATCGATTAAAAAGTTGTTTAGGGATTTGGTCTCTCTCAAACCTATTTAAGAGAGGAGATCCCTCATTGTAAAGGGATTTTAGCTTTTGGATTGAAGTAATAGAAAACATCTTTTGGCAAATACTTTGTGAATTCTCGGAGAAGTTCTTGATTTTTGAAGTTTCTGAGTCTCTTTGGCACTGAATATCTATCTTTCCATATCTTGGCAAATTTTTTTGTGTTGATCTTGCTTACGTGTAACACCCCGGTTTTGACTTCGTAGTATTAAAATTGTACATGATGTATATATTGTATGTAAATCATGGCGAGGAGCTCAAGGCCAAGGCCCTGTTATTGATTGGTGTTTTGTGTATAGGTGATCAAGGTTGATGCCTATGGTTATAATGCTAAGTCTAGCACATCACATTTTGGAATATCATGTAAAAATGCAATCAATAAAATACAACAGCTAGCTATGGGACTGCAACGTGAAAGAGATGGGGGCATGATTTCACAAGGAATAGTGTGGGGAGTTAGTCAAACCCCTGAGCCTTAGGGTGAGGCCAGATGTCAATAGGAGAACCCATGAACCCTCATCTACCTTTTTGGCCCCTGCACTCAATCATTAATTTCTTCTAGAAGTTGGTTGAGGCAGTTAATGCCTTGGGCAGAGCAAGGCATGGCAGTCTGATTGCTTGTCTGAGCAAGCCTGCAAGTTTGTAGTCTGGGAAGCTGTGTTCTTGCTTCTGAAGCAAGTAAACCCAGGGATGCGTGCCCAGTCTGTCTTTTCTCAGCGGAGAGATGGGTTTTGTTGTTCCCCAGCGTTGGAGATGGACACACATTTCGTTCATTGTTCATAGGGGAGACGCACATTGCTTGTGGTTCACTACCCTGAGTTGCGGAAGAGTGGTTTCGTTGTGTTTTTGCTGTTTCCTCATTCTCCCTGGCATAGAAACTCGTTTGTATTGCTGAGTGAATGGGCGGTGGAGATCTCCCGATTTTATGAGAATGTGGTCCTCCGTGGTTTCCCCAGTACTGTTGTTCAGTGGTTCATTGTTCAGAACGGTTAGTCTTACTTTCTCGAGTCACGGAAGGTGTTCCCGCGGTGGTCTCTTCTGTTACAGAGTGAGTGGAGCTTGTTTTGCTGTGTCTACATTGTGGTTGCTGTGATGTGCACCCTAGTTTGGGTCTGAACTGTATGCAAGAGTTAGGAGTGGAAGAGACGAGGAATGGGCTTGATAAACCTAGTGCAGAGAGGAACCTTTGGAAAGGATAAGAGTGGCTGGTGAATCTTCACCGCACGCCCTGAAGAGCACTCGAAGGGAAGGCATAGCCCGGGGGACTGTGTAGTAGAGAAGGGGATGCTTCCTTGTGTTGGGTTGCAGGTAATGTGGATGCTAGGCTAGATAGATCTTGTGGAGGTGTCCCTAGCTCTTGGATGAGCCACTAGCTTAGTCAGTCTACCTTTCCACTGCCTTAGCAGCCTGTGAAACCCAAAGGAGTTTGGCTTGGCTGACAGCCTGTGAAACCCAATTGTATATTGGCTTGGCTGGGCAGCCTGATAAACCCAATTGGATCTTGGCTTGGCTGTGTCTTGGTGTTCATTTGGCCATGTGTGTAATCCTTGGTTGGACAGCCTGTGAAACCCAATTGTGAATGATGGCTTGGCTGTGTAGCCTCTGAACCCATCCGTTGGCTTGACTGGTCCTTAATGTGTATGTTGGCATGACTGTGTGTAGTCTAAGAAACCTAACTGTTTGCTGGCTTGGCTAAGTAGCCTGTGAAACCCAACAGTGTTTTGGCTTGTTGCCTGCAGTTTGATAAACCCAACTGTGAATGATGGCTTGGTTGAGTAGCCTGTGAAACCCATCTGTTGGCTTGATTGTGTGTTATGTTTTGGCTATGTGTGAGTTTGTTGTTCCCTAGTTCCTTGTGGAAATCATGCCTAGCTCGGGGGTGGCAGTGGTGTTGAGAGATTAATGAACACACTGTTTGCTGGCTTGGCTAAGTAGCATGTGAAACCCAACAGTGTTTTGGCTTGTTACCTGCAGTCTGATAAACCCAACTGTGAATGATGGCTTGGTTGAGTAGCCTATGAAACCTATCTGTTGGCTTGACTGTCTGTTATGTTCTGGCTATGTGTGAGTCTGTTGTTCCCTAGTTCCTTGTGGAAATCATGCCCAGCTCGGCGGTGGCAGTGGTGTTGAGAGATTAATGAACACACTGGCCTATGGTTGGGTGGAACGTTGCAGTGACATAGCTAGTTGTAGGACAACATTCATCTTCAAGATAAGTATTCTCTGTTATGTTAATTATGCAATGTATTTACTTATGGATATGCTGATTATGTTGAATGCTTATGAATGAGTTAGAGTAGAGGTTATTGTTGAATGAATGTCCCTACATTTGCATTTGTTTATGCCTTGTATGTTTTCATGCTTTTTTCTTAAGTCTTTGGAGGCTAGAAGCATGTTACAGAGTCATAATGCATCTGACTTAGCGTTTTCGCCCCTTGGAAACTTCCTGGGGAAGGTGGAAGTGCGGAAGCTGGAAAAGAGAAATGGAAATGGGGCAAAATATTGGTTTTTCGATTCTTGGGATCCGCCTGCGGAAGGCGGAAGTTGGAAGCAGAAAAAGGGATAAAAGTCCTAAGGAAAAGATGGACTTCCGATTTCCGAAAGGTAGAAATGCGAAAGTCGGAAGGAGAAAAGTAAATAAAGGATTCCGCCTTTTGTTATGTTTCTAATTCCCGAGTTTCGAGGTTGGAAGGGCGGAAGTGCAGAAGGCAGAAGAGATGTTAAATGTTTTCGTTGCACATTGTGTTTCCGATTCCCGAGTTCCACAAGCGGAAGGTGGGAGGTGGAGTACAGAAAGGACAAGTCCAATGTGGAAATGATCATTCTGGTTGCAGAATGGATCTGTCAAAGGCAGAACACTGTCACAGTGGGTTGTAAGCCTGAGAATGTATGTTTGAAAGAGGTTACGTGACCCATGACTAGATGTTTGAAGCATTTTTTTTAGACATTGTGGTATCCAGGGCTATGGGTACGTGACATTACAGGAGGGTGAATTCATGGAACGTGACCCTGAAGAGGAGACTCTCTATCTCTCTTTGCGACTTCATCTGATAGGGGGTTATCTTGTGTATCTTGCTTAACACTCCTTATCATTCTTGTATGCATCTCCCTTCTTGTAGATTTCATTTGGATTTAAAAATTTAGTTCTAACGATACATCCATTAGGGTTTTGTAGGAAGGGCGCACTTGGTATCTTTGGGCATTCTCCGAGAGTAGAGGAAAGACTTTCAAGTTGACAACGTTGGGCAAAGGGCATCAATTCTCAACATATTCTAATGTCGGGTAAGTTTAATCTCCATTTTCTGATTGTTTTCTTTTCATTCCAATGTCAATGCAAAATAAATTAACAAAACCCTAAACAAAGTAACTTTAAAAATATTTCCCGTCACATTAGGCACAATTTCGATTTTCTGCCACTTGGGTATTTTTCATAGACACCTTGAGATTCTCCTCTCCCTAGGGCGTCATATTTTGGTGATTCAACCCTTTTCTCAGGCACTGATCCAGACAGGAAATTTGCCATTATTGGTTTAGAGGCTCGTTTTGGGTGTGGTGTGGCTTTTCTTGCGTGAAAACTCTTTAAATTGCCTTATCTATCAATCAAGCATAAATTCGAGTTTCAAGTAGCTTTAAACTGTTTATCAATTCATTATTCCAAGTATTTCTTTAATTACCACAAGCTCATTCCCCCTAGGGTAGCGACTTGATCATTTTTACCTAGCCCTACTTACCTATATCACTATACTTTAACTTAAATACTAAAAAATGATCTATCTAGGTTGTGCTGTCCGCCTATTGCACACCAGCAGTAGAAACTTTCCGAAAGCTGTCTCCTCACTTGAGAAAGTGGGAGAGGTGTGACCTTGGGGGCAAGCACAAAGCTAGGTACTGTCACCTACTCCTAACTCCTCCGTTCAGGCTAATTCTTAACGAAGCCAAGGGGGGTAGTCCCTACAAAAGAGTTTCTATGGCTCTTAAGTTATGATGAGATATGTTTATTTATTATGAATTTTGAACACAAGACAAAGCAATCCACGTCGCTATCACAAGAATTAGAAGATAGACAATAATTTGAGAACTCACGAAATGATAAAGCATTCATAGATATAAACTTTTCATCAAAATATCCAATGGACAAATGGCCCAGATTATCAATAGTGCGTAAAAGAAAGAACCAGTGCCTATGGAGTCAACTTATTAAAGATGCTTCAAGCGTAAAGATGATGTGAATCTTAAAATAATTCCAGTGAATGTTTATTGCGCTTAATCTTGGTTAATTTTAAAATTTTTAGATGATCTTGCTTATGGTTTCAGCGAAAGGTTTTCAATAGCCAGGAAAATCTTCCAAGTTAATCCGTTGGAGACATGGCGGCCCGCCCAGTATCCCAGGCTGGTTTCGCGAAGATTAACCAGCTAGCTGAGAATCTTAGACAGTGGGTAGTTTCGACGCCTTTACTAATAAAAAATTAAGAAATTTTCTACAACGCCGGTGCGTTGGTTATGGGTAAAAATTTTATTGTGTTTTTGTTTACGAACTTAGCAAGTCCGTTCACCGTTCTGAGTACGAGCCCAACTCGAAAGTCGGAAGAGCATACTAGGTGAAGGATAATCAACGAAGTAAATTAATTAGTGGAATGTGAGTTGCAAAATTTTATTAAGTAAATTAATTAAAACTCTCCGAAAGAGAGCGCTCTTGACTTTGTCTTATGACAATAGTTCAAGAGACTTCGCTAAACTATATGCTTGATGCAAGGGTATGCAGTGGGAATGCTCTCTGATAGAGAGTGCTCTTGACTTGGGTTATGGCAAGTTCAAGAGACTTTAGCAATTAATTGCTTAACCTCAAGAAAAATTAAAAAAACTAATCTATCCAAGAATCTCTTTCAGGTTTTTAGGCCTTAATCGAGAGAGCATGGGGGTAAGTAAAACAAAACCAAGATAACAAAAGCAACTCTCCGATAGAGAGCACTCTTGATCCACCTTATGGTGAGATTCAAGAGATTTTGGTTCTTTTTTAAGTTTTGCAATATTATATCAAAGAAAGAAAACAAAACTTTGAACTAACTAAGTAATAAAATATGAAACTTTTTCTCTTTTCTATTTTATGAAAGATAAAATTTTCAGAAATAAACTACCTTTCCCTATTCTATTCTAAGCATTTATTCTACAAGTATGCAAACATGACAAGGGACGATACAAGCTTCCCCCAAATGGGGGAAGAGGGGTGTGGGAGCTGTAATCCGACTTGCTCTTTATTATCTTTTTTACAATGCTTTCTTTTGATGCCTTTTTTGCTTCTTTTCTTATTCTTGGAAGGCTTTTGGAGTAAGCTGTAGAAAGGGAAAAGAAGAAAGGGGGATTATGAAACTTTTTAAGCTTGAGTCTTCAAATTTTCGCTAGCACTTCTGTTGTACCTGTTACAAAAGTAAAAAATCAACGATCAAACATTACTAAAAGATGATGGGAAAGAAAATGCAAAAATAAAAATTTTGTACTTAGAGAATTTTTAAAATTTTACATGCAAAGAACAAATTTTTCCCTAGATCTAATGAATGATATTAGATCTAACAAAGCCCTAAAAGATAGATCTAAATATGAGTATTGAAAGCTTGGATCTATTCTTTGAGCAATACAAAAAATTAAAGAGAAGGGTAGAAAATGAAGTTTGAAGATGGAGCTTTGGAGTAAGATCTCCTTGTGTTTTTCCCCTTGGAAAAAGCCCAACTTTGTAGGTCCTGAAAGACAACAATGTTAGAAGGTTCTTATGATGATGGAGATGAGATTGATGCAACCGAGCTCGCACCCTTCTCCAAACGGCAAGATCTGTTAAGACATTCAAACTCGAAACCCAGTGAGATCAAACAAAATAACTAGTATGCTATGAATATTTAAACCAAGATCAATACTTCATATAACTGAATACTTGTACTCATCTAGATTACAATAAACTTTGCATAATAATCCAACTTGATAGCTGCAAATGGAAGATCTTATGTTCTAACAATAGACTTCTAAAGCAAGTTATTTGATTCAATACATGAGTAACAAATTGAAAGCAAGGAAAGAGATCACCTCATAATAGACACATCCACCAATGAAGAAACAATCACATAGACCTCCAAAGTCGAAAATCTTTATTCAATAAAATACTGATTACAATTTGTGCAGAGTTTCTATGCCTAAAAGTCCATCCCAATAGAGCTAAAGGAGCCTCTATTTATACAATGAAAGAAAGCCTAAACCCTAACACCACACCACGCAGGGAGAGCGCAATACCTAGCTTCATAGCCACGATGATGAGCCAAAACGTAAGATAAACAAGCTAAGAGTGAGGGGAGGCCTCCACCTAGGCAAGGCGCCCCCACTCCAAGCCTAACCAAACCATCTCCATCCAATAGGAGGCCCCCACCAACAAAGGCGTGAGCTTCCAAAGCTCTGACGTGAGGGAGAGGAAGAGCACACGTAAGGGTAAAGGTAGGCGTGAAGGCTTGGTAGAGTCCAGAGGCTAGGTATGGAGGAGCCAATACCTAGAAACCACTGACACATGTCTCACTTCAACCTCGGTCAAATCACCAGGCCAATAGACAAGCTCCACCTCACCCAGACATGGTCATCACTGAAGGAGGTGAATTGGCCAAGTGGATGATAACTCATTGCTCACTGAATGCTGACTAATCTCCTAGATTAATCAATAATTTCTCCAAAACATATTTTTTTGAGAAATTATGAGTTATGTGGCTGAATGATGATTTGAAACTTGGAGCTAGCTGGCTGGCTGATCATGAATGATTTTTGGCTTAAGTTAGAGCCTTCAATCACTGAAAATGGACCCTGGATGGCTTACTTATTACAAATTGAATTTTTCCATTTAAATTATGGAAAAATTAATTAAAAACTGGGTGAAAAAATTAAAAATTTGACGCGTCTGGTAAATTTTTTTCAGAATTTTTTCTGAGGGTCCTAGTGACTTAGGACATGGCCATAGTCTATTCTAATAATGTCTAGTAGGTTTATACATACTCAGTTGGGCTCTAATAACCCCCTAAGGCCGAGAATTCAAAATCAGGCATTCCAGCTTTGGAGGAAGCGGGAGAAAACCTCGTCAATTATACTCAGCTATAGGCAAAGCATAATTGTGAAGGGCAAAAAACTCCCTGGAATACCTTAGTTGAAATTCTACGTCTTAGGAGACCGAACCACTCAAAACACCCTACTAGCACATTTTATTACAAACCCTGCGGGGCCATGGTTATAATTATTCAAAGCAAAAACTGACTAGCCAAAATTGGCTAGGCACAAAGGCGGATCATCTGACACACTGGAAACAAACATTTATCATGTTTGTCAAACGGTGGCTCCTCAGGTAACCCAACTGTGGTACAAATAAGTTGGCAACAGGTTGTATTCTAAGCCTTAATTAATCTTCATCAATCCTCTAAGTCTCATTCAAAAGCAATCTTTTTGATCTAGGGTTTATCCACCAAGTATCTCAGGTTCGATTTGTATATTTAGATTTGGAATCTTGGTTTCAGTCTTTCTCACAAGAATAGACTAGGGTCTCCTGCTTAGCCCTTCTTAGGCTTAAAGTGACAAGAATCCTATTCGACGTGACAACCAATCCATCCTTGGGGAGTAGGATCCTTGATTGTCATTGCTTTAGCTGCCTTTCCCTCTCTGCCATCCTGGATAGGATGTCTGTTTGGGGTAGCTACAAGTTTTGTGATAACAAAAGGGAGGGCAGTCACAGTAAAAAAAAGAGTTGCAAACACCTTCTGCCATCTACAACTCTTAAATGTCAAGAGGGTATTTGATAGTGACTACCCACAGGTTAGAGAATAACAATAGATCACTTTTAAATCAATTTTTATTGTCTGAAAGTTTACTGCTGTTATAGTTTCCTGAGATTATCATTATTGGCATTTAATGTATTCAGTGTTTCTTGGTGTTGAATGCAACTAAATCTCATGATATGTAAAAACCATTGCAAACTCCTTGTGAAACTATCTCGAGACATTAGAGGAATTTTGGGGTCTAAAATGGGCCTCCTAAGGAAAATAATAAAATAATAGTTAAAATAATAAAATAATATTGAATAATTTTGGAGGAAGAA
>LPNX010928485.1:100080-133923 GCA_001517045.1 Pseudotsuga menziesii
GAGAGATTTGAAACATAACTATCAAACAACCATCAAAACCAAACAAAAAATATCAGCCAAGTGAAGTGGGGGTACTACAATAATAGCATTGTGTTGCCGCCTAGTTCGCACCTCGGGTCACGTGGCATAAATCTTCAAGCCACTGGGTGCGACCTTGGGGGCAAGCAAGAGTCAAGTACTGTCACTTGATCTTGACTCCTCCGTCTAGGCTCTCTCCTAGCGAAGCCAAGGGGGGTGGTCCCTAGTAAAATAATCTAAGGTTGTTTTGATCTATGAAAATAAAACAATTAATCTAGGAGATGTAATGATATAAATACTAAAACAAAGATAATCTGCAAATAAATTATATCACCAGCATATAAAACAACATTCCACTCAACACATCAATTGATTTAAATCTACCGAAATAAATAGTTGATGCAATAAAGATTAGTGCTGATGGAGTGCTTGCATGTAATGAGCGTTGCTAGTGATGTCTCAACAAGTATTGTAGTTGTCTCGGTTGGTTGGGTTGATTCTTGGTTAATTTTATTAAAAGTGTGGTAATGATCTAATTATTAAGGGAAGAGGGGAATCCAAATATACCCAAGGGGTATGAGGAATATGTTCGGATTTACTAAGAAGTGGCTCTCATAGTGATGTGTAGGTTAGATGGAGTCGTGGGGTTTTGTTCAACACTACACCAACAAGGGTGTAGCCTAAGGGGGCCCCACGGGGCCCCACAATCACTTTCGAGTAGTTTCTGCTTCACTTGAAGAACTTCCCCACAACTTAATAATATCGAAAAGTGTTGGATTTTCACTTTGGGAATTTTAATTAGAATGTGAAAATAATTATTAGTCATTCCAATTCCTTTCTAATTGTCCCACTGATCCAACCAATGGCCCGCAGTGGTCACAAGAGCATATGGGAAATGAAGCCTTGTAAATTTTAAGAGTTTTAAACTTAAATGTGAGTTGTTTAAATCATATAACCGATACTCTAATTTTCGAGAACATGGCCGGATTCATAAATTTTAATGTAGGAAAGTAAAAACTTAAAAAAATAAAATTTTGGAAAAATAAAAAAGACGCGAATCCCCTTGGGGGGATGGGATGTGGGCACTTGGTTTCCCACTTGTTGAGTTGTCTAAATCATATAACCGATACTCTAATTTTCGAGAACACAGTCGGATTCATAAATTTTAATGCAGGAAAGTAAAAACTTAAAAAAAAATTGAAAAAATAAAAAAGACGCGAATCCCCCTGGGGGAATGGGATGTGGGCACTTGGCTTCCCACTTGCCTCTCTTTTTTACAATGATTACAATAAAGAGGATATGTGTTCCTTTGTAGAATAGCAAACACATATTTACAAAAAAGAAGCTTGAATAATGCCTATAGAACAAGTAACAAGAGGAAAGGCTTCCGTATGGCTTAAATCTTCAAATTTTCTCCAGAGTGCCTCTCTACTTGTTCATGAATTGCTGCAAAACAACAAGCAAAGTTATGCTAAAAATGATGGGTTAATCAATTAAAAACATAAAAATTAAAGTACTTCAAAATATAAAATTTGCAATTATTAAAACGAGTACTTGCTTAAGTCTAGATCGATAAAAATATAACTTTTGAACAATTTAGTGCATACAAAAATCAAATTAGTATGATATTCTTTCGAAATACAAATAAGATTTAACTATGTACAAAAAAATAGTAACCAAAATTTTTATGTGACAGAAAGTGAGAGAAAGAATGTCCCCAAAGCTTAGAAACTTTGGGCAATGGAGTCTTCAAGTGGAGAGTAGAGGGATTTAGATCTTCCAATAGTAGCGCAAAGATGTGGGAGAGTCAAACAAGATCCACCACTTCTTCGAATAAGATCTACTTGCACAGTTTGAACTAAACTTTGAACAAATTGTTATTACTGGTACCACTTACACGAGATTAGAAAAATATGCATACAAGCAAGTAAAAACATATAATTTCTTGATCTCTATGTATAAGAAAATAAAAGAACTAAGCAAGTAAATAAACTTTATTATTCTTTCCTATTGGTTAACATAAATCCTACCAAGGACGGTTATAATAATTTTTGAAAATGAAGCACGAAACTGATACAAGTATGCCTCACATAAGCACAAAATACCATCCACACATTGATGCCCGACACAGGTATGCCTCCAAAGCCTTTATTTCATTCAACAATGATCCAAAAATGATTACAAGATACAGGAGCATAAGTTCCATACAATTTCTTCCGTCCTTAATGAAGAGAGACCGCTTGCTTAAATAAAAGATCAAGCAAGCTAAAGGGGCCGCACCTTCCTCAAGGATGCGCTAGCCTTGGTTGGGTTGTCTGTGAGGTGGATTTGAGTTGGAACATAGTGTAATTCATAGCAACATCCAATGATGGATATGGTACTTGCTAAAACCCATACCTTTTTCCAATTAAAGAACTTTTCTATCCAAGCCAGCGCCCCCACTTGGAGATTTTCCCCCTCTCTTGGAGAGGAAGTTTCCAAACTTTAAAACTCTTCAAAACGGTAAGTTTTGAATTGCCAAACTTGCCCGGGTACTTGCCACTTTAGTTTTCCAAGTCATACAATTCTATTTCGACAAGATTCTTTTAATTTTTTAATTGCCAGATTTTTTAAATATCTCATTTGTTTGGTCTTTTTTGGGTTTTTTCGAGTATTTATTGATTTTGGAGTTAAATAATTACTCAAAAACTTAAGAAAGTGGGTCTAGGGGTTAAGTGGGTGCTCTGAGTTAGAAAAGGAGCACCCGCATGGAAAAAACAACCTCCTAGCCACACTTTTATGACTTTTTAGAGTTTTACAATTAACTTATTAAAAATAAGCCTATAATAATGGAAAACAATATTTTTTTTCTAGAAATTAAAAAAAAACTATGGAGGACTTGCGACGTGTTCAAAATGACTCAAAATAATGATTAGCATGGTAATATACATCGACACATAGGTTTTAATAAACCTCCCAAGGCCTAACCACCAACGCAATTATTTCAGCTTTGAAGGCTTGGGTGAAAAACTTATCGCTTAAAAACGTTAGATAATTAAGAAAGAAAAAACACCCTGGAATAATGCATTGATGAATAAGTCCTAAGAAACCAAACCTTTTTATGGAGCTTTGAAGGCTTGGGTAAAAAACTTGGAAATTATTTATCGCTTAAAAACGAAAGATAATTAAGAAAAAAAACACCCTGGAATAATGCATTGATGAATAAGTCCTAAGAAACCAAACCTTTTACAGAAAGTCATCATGCTAACTCATTTTATTACAATTCCCCATGGGGTATGAACATGTTAAATTTTTTTTAAAAAGGGCCTAAAAAAGGCCTCTAAGAACTTCTAAACTTTAAATTTGAACAAGTAATTGTTCATCTTTGGCGGCTCATTTAGAAATACAACTTAGTGCAACTCAGTTGGTAACACATTGCAATTGTTAACAAAGTGTATTTTACTATTGTAACAACTATTGGTACATTGTTGTAGCTTCTTATTTGTTTTTGGGATGTTGAAAGCATTCTTGCCAACTGTTTGACAAAAGTTCCTAGCCAAATCTCACTGCTGTAGCTTCTTGTTGGCATTTGGGAGCAGTGTGGAAGACATCGACGATATATCGTGATGTTTGCGATATATCGCGATTTCCAAGCAAAAATGATATATCGGATGCTAAAAATCGCAATTTTTACAAAATATTGCGTTTTTTGAATTATCGCGTTTTTTTGCCGATATTTCGAGGAAAAATCGCGAGTGGATGGAATGAACGTTTTTTTACTTTTATTTTGTCATTTTGCCTGTTGATTGAGGGGTTTGGAACTTTGAGTTTGGATTGGATTGGGAATTGGGGATTGATTTCCCATCAATGGTTTCCCAATTTGCAAGTATGTATAATAATTTTGCACAAACAAATTTTGAAAATGCAATGGAAAGGAAAGTTATAATGTTCTTTTAATTTGTAATATTAGCACATGCCACTCCACACTAACTATCAAGGCCCTTCCAATTGCAAGCACTCAACCACTATCTCTCTTTGACAATGCCATGCCTAATGTCAAACTCAGACAACATGCTGTCTATAAAACCAAGGCACTTAAAATTTAAGAAAGTATATAACCTCCTTTTTAAAGAGGGAGTAATGATATGCCTCATGAATCAAATAGAAAATCTTTTAACGAATAATAGCCACTGGAGAGTTATTTAGCCACACAGTCATAGTTAGTTAGAAATTCATTCATTTAATAAAGTTAGATAGTGTTTGATACAATCAACTTTGACCTAGCCTATATTTGTAATGTATAAATAAGCTCGATTGGAATCTAACAAATGAGTTTCTTTGAATACAGATATGTGCTTAATGCCATTTTGCCTTTTTTCTCTCTTTTGCTTGTAGATCCCATCAAGCACACCTAAAGCAATAACGAAAATGAGTTACACAATCACTCATCATACATTAGGAGAACCTCCTCCTAACAACCCGAGTGCATCCATATATCAAAATCATAAGTTAGTGACTACAATAATGACTGTATTGATCGCTAAAGTATATAATATATATGCATACTTTCTCACTCATTTGCAAATACAACCCAGTATTAGTCCAACCCATATTACATATACATATAACACCATATATACTAGCATTCAGGTCATCACATGACACATACTACGCCCCTTCAAAAAGCTTTAATATTTTTCTCTAGTCCAGAAAGCATTTGGGCTTTCTGAGCAGCAATCTTTAACTAATTTTGCAGTGATATCTACAAGGGCTTTTTCTCCATGGATATCTGAAAAAGCTATACATCGATCCATCTTTAGGAGTTGAGCAGGGTTAGATTTTTGCACAGGCTTTTGTACAAGGGATTTACACTTAGGAACAAAGTTAAATGAAATAGGAAGTTCTATGGTACAATCATTAATGACACAGGAAAATATCATTTTCTTGGTATCTACAGAAATTGGACTGACTCTAGATAGGAATTTTGAACCGAGGATACAGTCCTCGTTTATGTCATCTAGTCTGTACAGGGTTAAGGAGTCATTTGTTCCACTACAAAAGATTAAGCCAATGAAGGCGTCTGCTCGTCTCATGTCTCCCTCAGAGACAGAATTCTGTGCCTTAGAAATCAAGGAACTTCTAGCTAAAGGATTAATTGAACCATCCAAGAGCCCTTGGGCTTGCCGTGCCTTTGTGGTAAACAAACATTCTGAGATTAAGTGAGGAAAGCTGAGGCTCGTTGTAAATTATAAGCCTCTCAATGCCGTGCTACAAAAAGTTCGATACCCTCTACCTGATAAAGCCATCCTTCTGCAAAGAATTATTGGTTGTACAATCTTCGGTAAGTTCGATTTAAAATTAGGATTTTACCAAATTGGAATTGAGGCAAAAGACCGTTTTAAAACTGCATTTGTAGTCCCACATGGCCAGTACCAGTGGAAAATTTTACCATTCGGGATCAATAACGCTCCGTCAGAGTTCCAGAAGCGCATGGAAGACATCTTCAGAGACAAACATTGGGCATTTGTTTTTATTAATGATATTCTGATCTGTTCTAAAAATCTACAAGAGCATCTAAAACATTTGCAAATGTTTTATGATTTGGTCTTTAAACATGGATTAGTCCTATCTCAAAGTAAGATGGAAATAGGAAAGATTGAGATGGAATTTCTTGGGTTTAAGATACAAAGAGGACAAGTCATTCTATAAAAGCATGTCCTAAGCGTCTTCAGTCATTTCCTAGACCAAATTCTTGACAAGACCCAGTTGCAGAGATTTCTAGGAAGTCTCAATTATATCAGACCTTTTTACAGAGGACAAGCTTCTGATATACATCTTCTTCAGCAAAGATTAAAGAAGAATCCAGTAAAATGGTCACAAGAGATGACCTTGGCAGTTCAGCAGATTAAAGCCAAAGTTTTAGATCTGCCTCCTCTTTCTTTACCTCAGGGATCGGGTCAGCTAATTATTGAAACAGATGCTTCTTCCCACACTTGGGGTGGAGTTCTTCTAGAAGACCTAGAAGGCAAAGAGCATGTGTGGCTATGGTTCAGGATCTTTCAAAGCAGCTGAACTTAACTATCCGTCTAGCCACAAAGAGATCTTGGCTGTTAAGAAAACAGTCCAGCATTTTATTTTATTCTTAAAACCTGTTGGATTTACTATTAGGACAGACTTGAAGATAATGCCTGGTATTTTTAAAAATGAAAATCTGATGGCAGAGAATAGTAGTCGTATTTTGAAATGGTTTATTTGGCTAAGCAATTTTGATTTTGACATTGTGTATAAGCCAGGTTATCTTAATTGCCTCGCTAATATGCTCACGAGAGAACAGTCAAAACAAACTACTCCTACTCTCAGCATGTTTTCAGCTGGTGCCTCAAGTTCAGGTGCAGATCGTGGTAAAGCTCCACTTTACCAACCCAGAAATGGCTTATTCCTGAAGCCATGGGATGAGTCACTCACTGAAGCAGAAAGAAGACAACTCCTTGATTATGCATCAAGACAAGAAGCTGAAAGGTATTTGGACCTTACTCTTATCAAGCAAATTCAGGCTTTCTCCATTAAAATTGGAGATAATGGAAAGATGGGAGAGAAATGCCTACATGAGTTTTGAAAATGCCCAAGAAAAACTGAAAGGTTGCAGAGAGCTTTGGATAGATCGCAATGAAGAAAAAGATGGTCCTTTATGGTATGTGGACATAGGTGATGGAAATTTGACAAGGACATCTTACAATCTAATTCTTCAGTTCTGTAGGGAGCAACGTAAGATTGTCATCTGCGCAGATCCATCTAACCTTAGGCATGGTGCATGGTCTAGTTGGACAGAAGTTTTGCTAGATAAATTCTGCCCAAGAACTGATTGGGAAAACCGTCGTGCTAACTTCATTCGCTGATAGAGAGCACCAATGGTTAAGTTCATGCTCCATCATCAAGGAGGACGCTACACAAGGCTAGAGCATACAGTATTTACCTCCTAGAAGTACATCAAGAGAGATGCCCAAGGTCAGAGAATTGACTCGAAAGTGTATACAAGACAAATCCCTTTAAACTTTCGGGTACAGTCATTTTTTCAAGGAGAATTTCTTTGTGAGTCTAATGAGATCTTTCATGGATCCGATCTTGAGAAATGTTTTAGTCCTTTCTTGTACCCGCCAGCTCAGTTTGAAGACGACCTGCCAAATATTGATGATTTCCAAGATTATGACTCAGATATTGCCGGATGGGACTGTCCTTGTGGAGGAGTAGACTTTGATGGACGTGAAGTCTGTATTTGCCTACAAGGTAGGGACCCTTATGACTAAAGTGAAAGCTGTGGTGGGCCTTTGAAGACCGTTGCGGGTCGATGATGCTCCGCTTTGTACTATGCTTTTAGATGCTTTATACTAGGCTTTATTCTGCTTTTAGAAATGTCAGTCATAATGAAGATTCTGGGTCCCCATATGTCTGTAGACTTTAAGGGACGAGCTAATGATAGTGGTTGTCCCCACCTGTCACCCCAGATGATTTCTCTTGACCCAGTAGTGTCAGTTGTAAATCACCGGATTACCGGTAAAATTTGTATAAATAAAGGGTTGAGGGCTCATTGTGAGCATCGCAGTTTTAGAAGCTAGAGCTCTGCAAGGAAGTTAGAGTCTGAGTGTGGGAAATGAGCAAAAGGTAGCTTCGGCGCCTTTGGGTTCCCAAATCTGTGTCTGTGCAAAGTAATTTAATGTAGTGATGAGTTTCGCCCTCCGAAGCCGATCTACCTATCTGTAAAAAAGTTTGTAACTGCTGATATAAAGTAAAGAAGATCTGTTTTGAGCTGTTTCGATCTTGGTGCGTTGTGGTATCAAAGCCAGAGGCTCGGTTTCATTCTATGAGTTCTTTATCTTTTTATTTCTGCTTTTAAAATTGCTTATTCTGTATCGTGGCACGCAATTTAGTAAGAACTGTATTTTGTAGGCTGTGGAAACGACAGTCGAGTTTATTGTTGGGCTTGGGGATTTAATTGTGGTTTTAAGAAAGGCCATAGCTTGGAGTTAGCGCCGTAAGTCCTTGTTTGAGTAAAACCTTTGTGAGCTTAAATCCCAGTATTACATGGACCCATCAATGGATACCGTTTCTCTCACAACACTAGATTGTCAGTCAGAAAACAATACAGAAGTATCTTTAGCAGAAAGAAGATCTTCTTTTATGAATGAACCATCCTCTTCTAATTCTTCAATTATAAATATCCAAGATTTCAATCCTTCCCAGGATTGGCAGTTACCTAAAATTCTTCCGTCCAATGTTTATAAGCTATATTGGTGGCAGTACAAATCTGTTACTCAAATTAAAGTCTCTTCTATAGATATTTCCTTTACAGATTCGGACGAGCCTGTCCATATAAATTTGATCGATAAAGCACACATTAACTGGGCTATAAAGGAAGGTTACAGATATGCGCATCTAGGCGCCATCAAGTTAGGATTAGGACCTCTTGTTAGGCCTTACCTCCCTGTTTCTTCTCTCTATGTTGCTGTAGATACACGCCATCGCAACTTTGCAGATGCTATCATTGGTGGCTTCACTGCCCCCTTACATGATGGTCCCGCTTACGGTACTGTTTTCCCTAAATACTCTGTCAGCCTTGAAGATCCACACATTTATGATCTGTTAAAAGCCTATATCCAGCCTCAAGGGTTTCGAATGATGCAAGGATAAAAAATTATACAGTTAAAAGGTGCTGTGTGTATTCGCTTTGGTAATGACACCCTACCTCCACTCAGATCCCGTGTCCACTAGAGTTCACGCTTGCAAAGCATGGTGGAATCAGATAAATCCCGCCAAGCCACCCCTGTCACCTTTGACTGGACCAGTATTAACTGTCCCCAACAATGGGAAGTTAAGTACTGGGAACTACGAAATGCTGAGTGTCTGCAACGATTTGTTTTAAATCAACCTTTAACATTTGACCAGCATACAAATTCCTTCAGATTACCAACATAGACTCCTGCTCCAAAATTCTCACCTCATCTTATCAGATCAACCTCTGTGGCTTTTAATGACGCTCAGTGACAAGTCGAATCCAGCCCTGCCTCTGCATCTCAGTCTTTTTCTACCTCTTTTACTGGTTTGTATGAAACATAACACCGTGGCCAACATAAAGATTGCCCAGCTTGCAGAAAAATACTTCAGAGGATCCATCACCAAAAAAATAGAGATCCCCCAACATTAGGTATGCTTAGTCTACCGAGACAAGGTGATGCTTTTGAAGCTATTAACCAAGGACGTAAGTCCTATATTCCAGGAAGAAATCTACCTGAAGTACCTTTCAGACAATACTCAACAGATGACCAAATAAAAAAGGAATTTCTGCCATACAAGTCTTCAGGCTCTGATGAGTCTGTCCCTGATGAGATTAAGCTTGCCAACTGGAGCAATATGCAGCATAAAATGACTGCACAAAATATCGTTGATATGGCCTATGATCTCCTTGCCCTGAAAAAAATCATAGTAGAAGAAAAAGAAAAAATTGCTTTGGTAGAAACCAATTTAGGCTTGTTAGATAATCTCTTGAAAGATTCTGCAGAAATGAAAGAAGCAATTGAGAAAGTTGCAAATAAAATTGAGCGAAGATTGGTCAAGTTAGAAGAGCTTTTGACTCGAACTCAAGAGCTTAAGAAGAAAGTCCCAGGTCTCACTCCCTCAGTCTTTGCCTTGGCTTCACAAGGCCATAGAAGAAAAGAAATACCAGAAAAAGAAAATAAACATCATCGTAGTGTTTCTTTTGGTATGCTAAGTATTTCCGAGGATGAGAAACCAAAATTTAATTTTGGTAAAGATGAAGAAGAATGTGATGAAATTAGAGAATGGATTGGTCACTTTAAAGCCTTTCCACTTGCCCTGGATACTAAATATTTAAACATGATGTCTGCTCATCATACGGTCGAATCTTCATCCATTCCTAATCCACCTCCTCGTGACAATACCTTTGACCTCCAGATGCCTGATGCATCGAAAGCTCCAAATCCAAGGTTCCAGTTTGGAATTAACACTGTGAATAATCTTTTGTCCCAAATGCCTGACCAACCTGTCTTAAATATCTAGTGTCAATCTCGTAAGGATATTAAGACTGCAATACAAATGTTAGGTCAATGGACCCTTTACAAAAGAACCCCGAATGATACTCTTTCAGGTCAACAACTGGATGGACAAATAATAGCAGGCCTTTCAGGACTTGCTAATGATTGGTGGAGATGGCTCCCGCAAGAAGCCAGAAATGAAATGCTTTCTGTTGAAGATGCTGATCAGCAGATACTTAAAGCATTAGGTAAAGAATTCTATGGTTCAGAAGAAAGGGAAGATTTAGAACACCTTGCTTCTCTTTTTACATCAGCCCGACTTTGTAATCTTGCACAGAGTGAAGAATATTTCTGTTACATGCAACAACTCTTGATTTCCTCTGGAAAGTCAGGAGATCCTGCTTATTTGAAGCACTATCTTAGAAGTTTCCCTGGTCATGTTCCAGACGCTGTGGAACAATATATGAAAGATAAGAACATCAATTACCGAGGCCTCTCTCTAGCCCAGTTACACAGTTATATACTAGAAACATGGCAAGAGCACTGCCTGGAGAAAAGGGTTAGCAAAGACTTCAAGCACCACCGAAGTATGTATTCATCATCCTTCTGTAAAAATGTTGCTAAGATGCCTGATTGGGGATGTGGTGCATATAATAGAGGTCATTTAACAGATGATTGCAAATGCCATAAGCATAAGAAAGTTTTTTATTCCAGTGCCCCCAGATACCATCCAGAGAAGCCATATAGACATAAAAGAAAGCATGAATATCACGGTCCCAAGAGACAGAACAAACCCCCTCATAGAAGGTTTGTTAAAAGAAGATCAGACCGAAATGATAAAGAAACATGCTTCATTTGTGGCCAAAAGGGCCATTGGGCAAGCAAATGTCCAAAAAAGAAATCCAAACCAAGGCTTGCAGCCTTTTGTACCCAATTAGATCCTAGATGGTGGGATCTACATTCTAGTTCAGATAACGAGTCGTCCTTTGGCGAAGTTATATTTTTACCTTCCGATGCATCCACTTCTTCAGGTGATTCTGAGTTAGAAAATGACAAGGCTAATCTTCAAAAATTTGCACCTTCTTCTTCCTCCTCAGAGTCAGATTCAGAACCAAATTTGGGAGGGTTTGAGCCCCCAGAATATGATTTCTCATTATATATGTTCTCTATGAACAAGCCACAGAACATTGAGAAACAAATTGCAGCCATAGACATGCAATTGTTAGAAACCCCTACTTTTGAATATATGCTTAGAGCATCTTTAAAAGAAGAAAAGAAACAATTCCCTAAAAAGCTTGAGCATGATAAAGGCAAAGAGAAGGTAAGTTTTGTTACTCCTGCCTTGTATAATCCTATCGAACTCTATAAAAGCTACCCAGATGGTCATGAGAGCAGACAGTGTTATAGGGTAGACAAAGAGCAAATGCTTAGACTGCAAATCAGAGATAAACAGCAGCAACTTAAAAGTTTAGTAACAGAGATTGAAGATTTAAAGAACATGATTAAAATCATACAGATTGAAAGGGATCAATCATCAGATGAAGAGCTAAGCAAGCACTATGAACAAGCTATGGAGAATCCTGAAAAGAGAGAACCATCTCCTGATCCAAGTTTGGGAATGCTCACAGGTCCTAAAATATTTATGCGAATCCAGTTTCACCCAAGTGAGTTCAAACCATATTTTCTGGACTGTATGCTTGATTCAGGATGCAAGGTGAAGCTAGCAAAAGGTTCAGCTCTTCCCTCATTCTATTGGGAAAATACTTCAGATCGTGGATCAACCATTGAAGGAACGCCTGTCCCCCTGATTGTAAAAGCCGAGAATTTCCCAATAAAACTCAAAGGAACAAATGACTCCTTAGCCCTGTACAGACTAGATGACATAAACGAGGACTGTATCCTTGGTTCAGAATTCCTGTCTAGAGTCAGTCCAATTTGTGTAGATACCAAGAAAATGATATTTTTGTGTGTCATTAATGATTGTACCATAGAACTTCCTATTTCATTTAACTTTGTTCCTAAGTGTAAATCCCTCGTACAAAAGCCTGTGCCAAAATCTAACCCTGCTCAACTCCTAAAGATGGATCGATGTATAGCTTTTTCAGATATCCATGGAGAAAAATCCCTTGCAGATATCACTGCAAAATTAGTTAAAGATTGCTGCTCAAAAATCCCAACTGCTTTCTGGACTAGAGAAAAATATTTTGTCTCCCTGCCATTTGATCCACTACAAAAGACTAAGTCAATGAAGGCGTCTACTCGTCTCATGTCTCCCTCAGAGAGAGAATTTTGTGCCTCAGAAATCAAGGAACTTCTAGCTAAAAGATTAATTGAACCATCTAAGAGCCCTTGGGCTTGCCGTGCCTTTGTGGTAAACAAACACTCTGAGATTAAGCGAGGAAAGCCGAGGCTCGATACCCTCTACCTGATAAAGCCAGCCTTCTGCAAAGAATTACTGGTTGTACAATCTTCAGTAAGTTCGATTTAAAATCAGGATTTTACCAAATTGGAATTGAGGCAAAAGACCGTTTTAAAACTGCATTTGTAGTCCCACATGGCCAGTACCAGTGGAAAGTTTTACCATTCGGGATCAATAACGCTCCGTCAGAGTTCCAAAAGCGCATGGAAGACATCTTCAGAGACAAACATTGGGCACTTGTTTTTATTGATGATATTCTGATCTGTTCTAAAAATCTACAAGAGCATCTAAAACATTTGCAAATGTTATATGATTTGGTCTTTAAACATGGATTAGTCTTGTCTCAAAGTCAGATGGAAACAGGAAAGACTGAGATGGAATTTCTTGGGTTTAAGATACAAAGAGGACAAGTCATTCTATAAAAACATGTCCTAAGCGTCTTCAGTCATTTCTTAGACAAAATTCTTGACAAGACCCAGTTGCAGAGATTTCTAGGAAGTCTCAATTATATCAGACCTTTTTACAGAGGACAAGCTTCTGATATACATCTTCTTCAGCAAATATTAAAGAAGAATCTAGTAAAATGGTCACAAGAGATGACCTTGGCAGTTCAGCAGATAAAGCCAAAGTTTTAGATCTACCTCCTCTTTCTTTACCTTAGGGATCGGGCCAGCTAATTATTGAAACAAATGCTTCTTCCCACACTTGGGGTGGAGTTCTTCTAGAAGACCTAGAAGGCAAAGAGCATGTGTGTGGCTATGGTTCAGGATCTTTCAAAGCAGCAGAACTTAACTCTCCGTCTAGCCACAAAGAGATCTTGGCTATTAAGAAAACAATCCATCATTTTATTTTATTCTTAAAACTGTTGATGTAATTGTAACTTCGGAATGTATTCATCCGTATTTCTTATGTATTGTAACCCGATGTTTATTCCGGGATGTATTGTAATGTAGTTGAGTCAGGTCATACCTCGATGTTTTTTCCGGGAAGTTTCTATAATGAGAAAGTCATGTCAAGTCATTGTGGGTAACCCTCCTATTGGTCAAGGGTTAAAGTCCCCACAGTTATGGGGCCCTTGGGTTATTAGACTATCCTAGTGAAGTCGACCCTAGGTGAGTCATTGTAAGTCGGGGCAATAGTCCCCACCATTGTGTTACCCTCCTATTGGTCAGAGGAGGCAAAGTCCCCACAAGTGGTGGGGCACTAGGGTTATTAGACACTCCTAGAGATGTCGGCTCTAGTAAGTAATTGTTCAGTGAGGCCGACATGTTGGAGTGCACTTCAAGTGAACGGAAGAATATAAATAGAGAGTGAGCCTCTCTATTTATCTCACTTGCAATACACACACTCACTCATTGGGGTGCATGAGTGAGAGAGGAGAAGCTCTCTCAGTATGAGAGAGAGAGACTGCTGCTGTCAGGAGATCATCTTACTGTTTTGGGGTCTTACCATTTTGTGTTGATTCTATCTCTGAGGAAGTTGCGGGGTTTTCTCCTTTATGGTTTCCTCGAGGAAAACTCTTTGTGTCTCTTGTCTCTTGTGATGTGCTTATGTTTTATTGCTGTGCTTGTTATTTTCTCAGTGAAAAGATCCTAAGATCATAATGCTAGCTTATATGATGAAAAACTAACATGGTATCAGAGCTAACCTGAGAAGAAGACATTGTGCAGCTACAGAAGCTAGGGCTTCTTACTTTTTGGGTCTCTCTCCACAATCCATTAGCAAAAGTATGCTAGGATGACTCTCCATTGAAGGGCGCATCTTTTTGTCGAAGCAGAATTCAATTCTGAGCATTTTCAGTTTTCGATGCGGAAATTAGGGCTTTCTACAGAAGAAGAATTTTTGAGTGAGACCAGCATAGGATTGTTCTCCTCATCAAAACCGAAGTTTAGAGACCTGGATCAAGAAATTTGGTTGGGTGAAACTCTGGGAAAGTCAAACCCTAGTTTGACCCCGAGCTAGAAAAACCCTAAATACTAAAACTGCTATGTTTTGGTACATTCGCTATATGCCGCAATTGGCGAAGGTTCAGGAGCTGAAAATTGCAGGGGCCGAAGATAAAATCCTGATGAACACTGTGTCCAAATTTCAGCCTCAGATTCACTATATTCTTGGAGATATGATTTCTCCAAGTTAGGGTTCCAGCCTCTTCCAGAATTCATCCCTAAACAGGACACCTGGGGAGAATTGCAATAGCGTGGGCTACAGAGGTCCAAATGGAATTCCTGAAGATGTTACGGAAAGGGCATGGACTGTAATTTCTGTGGTCCGAAGACCAGACTCCAAAGATGAACCAGGGACACGTGGCATGTCGTACAACTTCGCTGTTCTGAACAGTCCTGTAACAGGCCACTTTGGGAAAAGGATCATAAATCGCAAATGGTGAAACCAATTCTGATGAAACATGTGGTGTTGGATTAGGGACATGCGAGGTTACCTCAGTGCGAAATTTCAGACACAGAGGAGCAAAAATTTCGGAGATATCACATAAACAGTAACAGACATTTCTGCAGAAGAAATTGGAAAACTAGGGCTTCCTGTTTCGGGAGCTTCCCTCCATTGTTTTCAGAAAATGAGTACATTGGACAGCTCCATTTGAAGAGATCTATCTGTCTATCCAATCAGATCTGAAAGATTCCAAATTTTGAAAATTAGGGTTTCTGTGACAAACCCTAGATCAGTCAGCTCCAGAATCAGGACGAACACCTCAAATCGGTAAGATCTAATCCTTTGCTATTTTCATTTGAGGTTCTCATTTCAAAGTGATCTATCACATCAGCTTGATGATAAGCTTGGTGAAGTTGACAAATTCCAAGTATAGAAGTATATGATCTCTTTGAAGAAAATGGATTGGACACATACATGAGTATAGAGGTTCCAATTCCAGAGGGAGATGAGGCTAGAAGCCTTACACAAGAAGAACTTGGTCAAGGTCAAGAAAATCATTGTTGATTCAGTCACAAATCAACTTGTATTACAAGTGTCTTTCCTAAAGACACCGATGAGGTTTGATTCCTTGACCAAGCTATTTGAAGGGAAGAACATAGATTAGAATATGACCTTAAGAAACCAGTTGAAGAATGCGAAGATCCAGAATGCAGAGACCATGCAGTCATAAGAGTCTCTCAAATCAAGAACAACTTGAAGCGGTAAAAGAAGAAGTGAAGAATGCAGAAGTGGTGACGGCCACCTTGAATAGCCTCCCAGGATCATGGGATTCATTCATGCGAGGAATGTGCACCAGAAGGAAGTGATTACTTTCAGCAGACTCCGAGAAGAAGAAGAAGCTCGATTCATAAGAAGAGAAGGGAAGATGGAAGAAACTAAAGATCAAGCTCTTACCATCCAAAGAAGATCCCTCAAGCAATGAGGAATATGAAGAACTCAACTCTTGAGAAATGTTTTAGTCCTTTCTTGTACCCGCCAGCTCAGTTTGAAGACGACTCGCCAAACATTGATGATTTCCAAGATTATGACTCAGATATTGCTGGATGGGACTGTCCTTAGGGAGTAGACTGATGGACGTGAAGTCTGTATTTGCCTACAAGGTAGGGACCCTTATGACTAAAGTGAAAGCCGTGGTGGGCCTTTGAAGACCGCCGCGGGCCGATGATGCTCCGCTTTGTACTATGCTTTTAGATGCTTTATACTAGGCTTTATTCTGCTTTTAAAAATGTCAGTCATAATGAAGATTTCGGGTCCCCATATGTCTGTAGACTTTAAGGGACGAGATAATGACAGTGGTTGTCCCCACCTGTCACCCCGGATGATTTCTCTTGACCCAGTAGTGTCAGTTGTAAGTCATCGGTAAAATTTGTATAATTAAAGGGTTGAGGGCTCATTGTGGGCATCGCAGTTTTAGAAGCTAGAGCTCTTCAAGGAAGTTAGAGTCTGAGTGTGGGAAATGAGTAAAAGGTAGCTTCGGCGCCTTTGGGTTCCCAAATCTGTGTTTGTGCAGACTAATTTAATGTAGTGATGAGCTTCGCCCTCCGAAGCCGATCTACCTATCTGTAAAAAAGTTTGTAACTGCTGATATAAAGTAAAGAAGATCTATTGTGAGCTGTTTCGATCTTGGTGCGTTGTGGTCATACTACCCTCCTTCAAAAAGCTTTATCCTTAAAGCTAATAGGGTTTCCTTATGTTCTTGATCTGTTAATGCCATTGATGATTATCCATCCATCCATATTCAATTGTTTTTTATGTCAATTCTTGATAGATTCCTTTCCTTTGATTCCTTGCATTCTTGTAGCTTCTCCAATTTGTTGTAGCCAATAGTCATTGATAAATAGATAATATCCTATCAAATCATGGTTCCTCTTCTAGAGGACATCAAAGTGTAGCTTCTCCTTTCGTTAGAGGAGATCAGAGTCCACTACCATCTGTACGGCCTTCTTCATCTAGAGGAAGAGCCATTACCAGAGCCATCACCTTTACCTATAGAAGGGGCAAAGGGAATCGCTAGTTTATTTATTTGATTTCATTGTATTAAGTAGTATGTATATATTAGTTGACTCATTATTATGAGATTCATTTATTATATTTTTTGATGATATTTCGAGGCTCAGGAATCAGTAGACTCATTACTCAGTACTTACTACTTAGGAGTTAGGACTCGGGACATGATTTAGTATTGATGCATGATCCATGACTAGACATCATATACATCTATTTTCTTTTCATATTTATGTGGAAATGTGTTTATTTGATGTTGTTGTTGCTTTAAATGTTTAAAAATTTGAAAAAAAATGAATATTTTTGTATTTTTTTGAAGTTTGCCGATATTTGCCGATATTTTCCCCGATGTTGCTGATAAGTTGTGTCCCGGACCCTCAGCGATATTTTTGCCAAACGATGTCTTCTACATTGTTTGGGAGTGTAATGCGAGCTGTTACAGGCCTTATTATATCATTGTGAATGTATCAAAGTGATCTGTTCGACGCATAAAAACTACTGTCATTTGCCTTCAAATTTGAGTGTTCTTTTGGGAGTTAATGCAAGTAAATCACAGCTGTAGCAAACCGTTGGTATATGTGTTTAGTGTGAAGTTAGTTGTTGGTGTTAAATATCTCAAAGGACTGATTTTGGAGATAATTGTAAACAAGTCTATTTTATGTGCATAACATTTTATCAAAAAAACAGGCCCGTTGAATGAGATCTGAAAGGTATTCTTTAACAATCATTCAACCAAGTGAAACCACCAGTCAAACCAGGCAGAGGCCATTACAGTTTTCCTATGTTTTCTCTGAATTTCTGGGTTCAAGTATATTACATATTTTTTGATATTTACCAAACATCTAATTGGTAGTTAGGTCAACCAATACAACAAATATGGTTTTCTAGATATTCAAGGATTGTTTTCTTATTTTTTATGCTTAAAATCCTTCCTTTTGAAGTTTCACAAAATTATTTTGTATTAGGAAAATTTTGAACATGGATCTTTTCTAATGAATGCATTATCTGTATTAGTTTTGGGTGAACACTTGAATAATATATATTCTTTATGGCTAAAAGTTCTTCGCTAGGTTGATTGAAGATTCACTTTCTTTTTCAAAACTTGTGGTTTCATTCTCAGCGAATCATCTTCCTTTTATATGTTTCTCCATGTCAGATTTTTGGTAGAGCATTGCCTAATCTTGGCATGGAAAGATGAATCTTATTTGTTGAGTTTGTCATATTTTGAACTTCCTTGGTTATCCTTAAAACTCTATTGTACTTTTCATATGCAGCAACTGTGGCAAATGTTAATCATTTCATTCTCTTGACATCCTTGGGAACAAATAAAGTTGGATTTCCTGCAGCATTATTAAAGTGAGTGACAATCTAAGTGTTTGTTTCGCTGTACATTTTGAGTCTCACTTCAATTATCTAAATTTTATTACATAGAATTGCTAAAAAGGTATGAAATCTGTCTTGTTAAATTATTAATGACTATCATTCAATAAAGTCCACATCATTGCCATAGACAATATTCCATACTTTATGGAGGAAAATGTGTCGACGATGAAAAATTTATCCATCTCTCACCTCAAGAACATGGCACTGCAGTTCTCTTTAGATTGCATACCACAATTTTGAGGTGGTTACATTAGTTATATCCTTCTTTAGATAGACTTACTTGGAGGGTTTTAGCTTACCATTACAAACATTATGTGTTAAAAACTTATGCAGAATATTTATTTTACAGGACAACCTTATTCTTCTCAGGCTTAACATCTATAGCCTTGTCATAAAGAATGTCATGATAATTATGTTGATTCATTAATTTCTTGTTTTTGGATGTATTAATGCAATTGAAATCTCTTTGACTTGTTTTCATGTATTGTAGAGGTCATCATTGCTGTCTAAATGAGATTTTGGGTTTTTTATGCGATACTTACATGATAATTATATTTTCATCTTTTTCTATTGATGTTAACTTAGTTCTAGGAGCTGTATTTGCACTCCTATTTTGTAATTTGTATTACACAGCTTGTACGTTTTTAGTCTCATTGGCCTACTTTTTTTGGTCATTCATTGGACATTAATAAAAATATCTTATCTCATCTTTATCTATTTTCAATATCATGTAAAAAAAATCACAAGCAAAGGTCACACATACATAAGAAGACAATTATATAAGAACAATTCAATTTAGTAGGGCATGTCATTTTATGGTGCAAACTATTGTTTTCAACAAATTAGCCTTGAAGTTTTTCTTAATTACAAGCAAGTGTAACATTTAATGGGCCTGCTAATTGCTTTGGGATAAAAGCTCAATTTGGTGATTAGGTATTCTTGTTTCCAGTCTAATGATTTATTGATTCATAGTATTACTAGCCAAAATCCTTGGTAGCTATCTCTTTATGCCATATTGAAATATTGGATGACTTTGTTTTGTTTGATTGGATTATGAACAAATCCTTGTTTGCTTTTGTTCTAAATTGTCCCTTAGCAAAATAATTACTCTAGATACCATTTCTCACTATTAGAAGCGATGAAACTAAACCATTACTCAAATGTAACTTAACCACTCATCTAATTTCACAATAATTCTAAGTGCTATTGTGATAAGTACTTGAAAGATAGTCCATATTCATAAGTAGTACTACAAGTACAGAGTGTAAAATATTCATGTATTTGTGGTTTAGTCTGGATCATGTAGACATTAAGACATCTCTCTATATTCAGTTTCTTGGGGGCATGAACTTCTATTGCAAGTTCATCCATTAGCTTTATCACGTTGATTATCCTCTCCGCCAACTCACTAGCTGCACCAAAACTCTCAATTGGGGAACAAAACATTATAAACAATTCTAAGAATTAAAAGATGCATTATGTGCCATATCAGTTTTGGCATTGCCACATCTGCAACAACCTTTTGAAGTAGGTAAGATAAGATAATTTTATTAATGTCCAACAATAGACGCCTCACAATATTCAATAGGAATTGTTCTTATGTAGGGAGGACATCCATTATTATATTTGTTAGTAGAGATTTACATTGCCAAGGTGAATTAGAATACATATAACAAAGCAAATTCCCTTGGTCCAAGCCCTTAAACACTGGCGACTTTTTTCCTTCATGGCCTAAATTCTTGAAGCATCATTCTTAGATATCACTAACTTTTGCAATTCCTAAATTCTCAATCCAAGAAACAAGAGAATTTTGACATGTCATTTTGATTCATTTCCTTGAGAGACCCATTTCTCCTCTTATCTAGGGCCTGTTTGTTGTCAAATATGAAATAAAGATAACATTCCAATTGTAAGCTTCTTTATCTAGAAACTAAGCAAATAAAGGATTCTTGGATGATGAATGTCAACAGTGAGGATGGTGGTGGCCAATGGCTATGGCCTCAAGGGCTATCAGCCCCGTATTAGACTAAAAATGTTGTGGGTGTGTTGTGGATCTAGTGCACCATGGGCCTTCCTTACCTATGGGATTTTCCTTAACACTTCCTTACCCATGCAATACTCCTTTGTACATTGTGGGGCTTCCTTACCCATGTGATTTTCCTTCTCTATGATCATGGGGCTTCCTTACCCACACAACACTCCTTTGTACGTTGTGGGATTTGATATTCATTTCCCATGTGTGACACCTCAAAGCTACTGTAGTGTTCCGCCAAGGCCAAACCTAGAGCAAGGGGTTAATTTTTTTTTGTAAAGGCCAAAGTGGGTTTATATTGTATGGATATTTGGATTAGGGGTTGTTGTCCCATTGGATTGGTCATGGTAGGCTCTCTTGGTTTCCTCTTCGAAGTACCTGGGTTTCATGGCACAACTGACTGCCCCTTTGGTGCATGGCTGTTCCCACCATGCAGGGCTTTAAGCCCATGGGTTGGTGTCTAGGGATTCTAGTTGTGACCCACTAGGGCACATGACCACCTTGGTTTTGTTATGATTGCATCTTGTAAAGGGATGTTGTCCCCTATTTAGCACACCTCCTCCACCCACTTGGACCTCATTCTAGCACAGGGAAACCCCTCCTCTAGCTCTTTAGCATATGATGTGATCCTTCCACAATTGAGCCTACAAGCTTTGAAAGGGGGGCGTTGAGAGATAAACAACATTTTGGGGTTAGTTGGGGCATGGCGTCCCCTTTTGGCTCACTATTTCTTATTTTAGTCTATTTTCCTATTTTATCTCTATTTTAGGTCTTATTTTCCAACTTGTGGGGAACTTACCCTAAAAATAGTCTAATTTTAATTTAACTTTATTTTAAACTTGTATGCTCAAAAATTAAAAGGTTAAGGATGAAAAACTATAAATAGAGATCCTCACCTCATTGTAAAATCATAAGACAATGGTTCAAATATGTTTTTTGATTTTTTTCTCCTACTCAATGAGACTTTAATGTGATGTGCACTTCTCTTGGGATGTTTCTTTTGGATTAAAGGTGGATAAAGTGATGCTGTAGGGCTTCTTTTTTGCCAATGCTAGAGGTTGGTGCTAGACTAGTTGGAAGAACTCATGTATAAGTGTTACCTAAAGGCTTTTCTTTGCTAATTTCTTGTTGGATGTTGGTAGGTTATGCTCCTAGCTAGGTTAAATGGTGCTTTTATAGTGCATTTCTCTAAATTGTTAGGGTTTTTGTCAATATTTGTTTGAACAGAACGTCCTCCCAAGGAATTCTCTATTGCTCATTAGGCCCTTGGCTCCTCCTATCGAACCCTAGAGGTTGCTAGATGATGCCCAAGCTTGCAAGTGTTAAAGGACATTACCATCTCTGAGTCTAAGATAGTTTCACCTACCATTGTTAACTCATCTTTGACTTGAGCCATCCGATTCAGGTAGGAAGTTACACCTTCACCTTGGTTCATCTTTACATTGTGCAACTTGTCTTTCAAGGCCATCTTCTGATTCTCATTCTTTGCCTCAAACAGTAACTTCACGGCATCCCACATATCAGAGGCAGTCTTCTTCTCTGCCAAATGAGGGATGAGATGATCTTTCACTCCGTCTAGGATCACCCTCTGAGCTCTGGCTTCTAGAGCTTCATGCTCTTTTAAAGCATCTTTGTCTGTGGGCTTCATCATCACGGTGCTTGCAAAACTTCAGATTCTCCACTCCTTGAGCACTGCGGTTATTCTCACTTTCCAGGGTATATAATTGGATATTCCATCCAATCGGTCTTCGTACCTGATGCTCATCATTTGAAGAAAACAACTTACAACCAAAAATTAACTGAAGAAAAAATCTATCTCTTCAAAGAAAACCTGCTAAACCTCTTTTCTAGTATGACTCCTATAAACTGATTTGATACAATGAAGAAAATCTTACTTAGAATATGAAATTGCTCCTTCATACATTCTGTCAAACAGTTTCAGAATCTAGGGCTTTAACTTAAAATTAATGAGAAGTAAAACCACACTTCTGAAAATGCACTTCAAAATTCTGTCATATATTGAAACATTTTAAGTAGATGAACACGATAAATTTTGGTCTAATGACCGGGCAAAACCCCACTGCTTGGGGAAAACCCTAGAAATAAATTTTTCATTAACGAAGATAGTCTCAGAAATTTTTCTACAACTCGGAAATTTTTTCCTTCTGAACCCTACTGGCAAAATTTCCAAAAACACCTTCTATAGCACAATACCTCAAAAAACGTGTCTGTTGTACAGTACGGTCTAGAGTACCTTCACACGTTCGGGTATGGTCTGTACTTTTTTGTCACATGTGTGGTTGTATGGATCTATTAGTTATGTACTTTTTTGCTGCCTCGAAATTCGTGCCACTGCCTGCAATTAATGTTGTATGGCTTGTCAGTCTTTTCTATACTTTTCTGCCTCGAGAAATGTGGCCACATGTGGCTGTATGGACCTCTTCAGACTGTCATTAATTCTACTGCAATTCTGCATTTAATGCTGTCACTTGCATTGGAATTCGTGCCAAGGGTTTTTCTCTTTCTTCTTTGGCCTTCAATCTCTCTCTCTCCTCTATGATGAGTTATCTTTCATTTGCCCTCTCTCAATGTTTTATACTTAGATTTTGTAACTACTTTCAATAACTACCTAATCTAGGGTTGAAGATCTTTTTACAAAATCAAGGGTCCACAACTTATCTCAATTTTAATAATTAAACACTTTAATTATTAAATACATATTTAAGTGAGACCCACTTTCATAAATACATAAGGACAAAATTTTCAAGTCCTTTCATCACACCCACACCAAAAACATGGGAGGACCTTCAGAGATAACATTTCAACATGGGGAAGAGAGGGAAGTGTTTTGATGATAGATGGATTCCCACACCTTCTTGCCTAATGCTCATGTATGTGAAGAGGTGGACCTTTAAAGATAACATTTGTTCAACATTTGCTTGTTGTTTGATAGCACAACTCATATTCAAAATCTCTTGTATGTTAACCTACCAAATTGTTGTTTTTGTTGTTTCTCTCCTATTCATTTTCTTAAAGGTTGTCCATTAAAAAAACAATAAGTCTTTGGTGCTTTTGTTTCTCAAAACCCTATTGTTGAAACTTAAAATGCTACTGACCCTTATTTAAAGAAAATTGATGACTCTAAGGAGTGGTAAGTTCAAACCAAACGGAGTCCAAAAAATAGGGGTCATAACAGAATGTAAATTAGGTGCCAATAGGAAACGAAAATGGGTCTCGAGTAAGGGGTGCCAAGGTAGTGTATCTTCTCAATTATATTCAGGAGAGGGTAAGCGTATTAGTCATATTCAAAAGACCCTCCAATAAAAGTGGTTTTCTTTGGGAGCATTATTATAGGAAATGTTGAAGTTCAGCCATACGAACTTGTTGTTGCTCAATATGTCTCATATCTCAACATTGTTAGTAGTCCTCCGCCATGTTAGATCATCAAAATCACCACCATTACCACTACTCTCTCTTCCTTCTCCTTTATATCCAATCCGAGATCCACATCTATTGGTGTGGAGGATGACCCCTCAAGACAATCACCATCATCAAAAGTGATCAGCCCTAGCATTGGTTCATTAAGATCCAAGTTGGCTAAAGTCAACGCAACATTGTTGGCCAAGCCCATATCATTAGGAAATACATCCCACATCTTTGTCTTTCCCTTCAACATCTAATCCCTCATCCCATAAATAAGGCGGAGGATGGAGTGCACATACACCATTGTTTTTGCTATGGACTGCTCAAGCCTGCTCTTTTTCATTGTTTGCAAATTTCGTATGTGCTCCAATTCTTCTCGCAACAAGAGGATGAAGTAACTTGAGAGGAGCCTCATTGCTAATTGTTGTAGAATAGAGCATGCTGCCCCATGACTTCCCCACCCAACAAAGGGCTTCTTAATCCCATTGAGTCCAAGCACATCATATCCTCCAAATCTCCCACTACCACTGGAAAACTCTAGGACATTCTCCATCTCATCAAGGGATGCTTTACCTGAATATATCCTTCCAAATGTTGCCTTCCTTGTGAAATCTCTCTATACATGTTACAAAATAGCAATGCACATTTCACAAAACCCTAGTTACGTTTAGTGAAGTTGAACCATAAGAAATCAATGAACACAATACTAAATATTATATTACACAAATACTTGACCCCATTACAACAAGATTCACCTTTCTTATATAGAGTTTGAGAAGTCTTATTTGTCCAAAACACTAAATTCTAATAATAACCAGAAAAGTCTACTAGCCTAAGTCACTGAGGTGACTTTATTACAGATACGAGCCTTATATTTTAACACCCTCTCTTAAGGCTTACAGTATTGAAAACAAAACTCACTGAAAGCAAATTGTTGGAATATCATTTCCATTGGACAGTTAATGGAAATCTGAAAATTCACCTTCTTCCAAGAAGGTTCCTTAGATATCAAGCCTAGAATTTTCAGCCTTTAGGACTGATGTAAACTAATGTGTAAAACAACAATGAAATAGTCGCAATAATTCACTTCTAGTAGCTTCAAAATTCATGACAATTCAAAGAGAAAAGATACCAATCATTCCAATGAATTTCCATAACTTTAGAGAAACTTCACGTGCTTAAACCAGATATGAAAACTCTTCTTATACAACAAATATAACAAAAAACACAACAACAGTAGATGGCTGTACTATTATCTTCAACCTTAGTGTTAAGTCCTATTTATGCACAACCTAGCATTCTAAGGATTGACAAATTAATCAACTGCTAAATCGACACAACTATGGATTTCCAACCCAGCATGTCATTACCAAAATGAAATCCTCTTTTAGGATTCCTATGTCCAACAGTAAACGAACCTAGACAAACTAAGGGAGCAACTCTAGCTAAGCTTTTTCTAGGTGTAACTAGGATGACCCAACTATCTCCAAATATTGGCCTAGCTCTAGTTTTATAATAATGTGTCTAACTAAGATATTCAATCAAATCAACAAACAAACTTCAATTTTTAGTAAATAACTATGAGCAAATAAAAATTAAAATATATGACACAATAAATTAAAAGCATTTACAACAAAAATAGACCCAAAACCAAGGTTCGAAAGACACAAGGGATTGTCAAGCTACTATAGCCCTTTTATCCACCTGTTTGATCCAATGATGATGCTCGGTCCGATCTTTTAGAGCACCAACCAAGGAGGATAGATTGTACCCTTGGCCACACCACCCGACTTCTCAAATCCATGAAGAGTAATCTTCTTGAATGTTGTGTTTGGTGCACTATAGTAACAAGACGACAAATCAATTGGTTTTAGGATTCCTATGGGGTTCCTATGTAGCTACCCACTAAAGGTATCCTATCTGAGACCAATGTTATCAGAACCGGACCGTCTGACCCTCGGAACCGGAAAAAACCAGGAAACAAACCGGATCAAAAAACCGGTTGAGCAAAACTATATAAGACATTCATATTTTCAAAAAATACATATATATCCATGTGCATCCATGTGAATTCAAACTATTATACACAAATATGTCAAGTTTCTCATGTATATAGCAAGTAAGAGTGTATAAGACCAAAATAGCATCGATTGCAAATACATAACTAAAAAAAGTACATCAACAAAGAGGTTATAAATGGCCTCTAAAGTCAAAATATAAGCATATGACTGCAGTCTAGACTCTAGAATCTACAATCTAATGATTCTAATCATATATCAGAATTATCTGAGACCTCATGATCAGACTTGAGTCATCATCTACATCCTCAACATGAGCATGGCTTGACTCCCCTAGGCCTAAAGGCACTTGTCTAACTGCAACATCAATGTTCGCATCCTCTTGCTATGGAAGAGGGCCCAAGTCCATCCACAATTAAATGTGATTGATATGGAGGGTGGGAGCCTCCATTTATAACATTAGAAGGGTCGTGGGTCAATTAAACAGCTCACACGTGGACCCTATTTTTTATTTTATTGAAAGAAATTGAAATTAGCTGTTTTTGGAGGTCCTTGGCATTTTTGTACAGAACCGGCCGGTTTGTACTGAACCAGACGGTTTGGAGAAAATTGGGCGGTTTAGTACGGAACTGGTCGGTTCATCCTTGAAACCGGCCAGTTTCGTATGGAACCGGCCAAAAACGGTTTGAGTGCGTGATTTGACTCGGTGAAGCTTGTAAATCGGTCCAACCGGGGTTTTTTTTCAAAACCGGTTGGGTTCTGATAACATTGTCCAAGACGATAGAGGCAAGGTAGCTAACCAAGTGACACCGCAAGGGCCTTGTCCACTATGTAAGAGGGGTAGTTGTCACACCGGACTGACGCTTGTCACTTTAGATCAATCTATAGAATGATCAAGGGGGAGACCCTACTAGCCTATGAGGGCTAGCAAACCTACTCAAAGTAGTCTGAGGGATGAACAATGGATGCAGAGACTAACAATGAGTAAATGAATCTAGATCTAGAAGAATGAACGTGGTAGGTGATGTTATGGCCAAGTTGGAGAAGCTTTAGGCAAGAGAAATTATCCAACTTGAGGTGAATTATACCACAATATGATTAAAGAAGTAGATCTTGATAGATTTAGTGCAAATGAGAACTACCCAAGTTAGATCCACCTAAGGTTTATGCAAGTAAGGACAGAGTGGACCCAAAAGAGTAGATTGGGATGTCTAATGGCTAGATCTAGGTGCTTGATGAATAGATATGTGTATTTTGAGGGAGTTCAAGCATACCCAACTGATAGATCTGAAGAAATGACCAAAAGCCCAAGGAGGGCGTCCCACCCAATGTTATCAAAATCGGACTGGTCATTGAATCGACAGAGCCCAAAATGTGAACCGTACCAAAACCTAAACCGGAAAAAAACCCGGAAAAAAACCGGTAGACAAAAAAATACATAAAATATTCATATTTTGTAAAAAAATACATATATATTCATGTGCATACATATGAATTCAGACCATTAATACACAAATATGCAAAGTTTCTCATATATATAGCAAGTACAGGTGCAAATAACCAAAATATCATCGAGTGCAATATATCACTGAAGTTCCGATCCAAAATACATCATTGAAGTTTTTAACCAAAATCCATCATTGAAGTTTAGAACCAAAATTTGAGTTCTGTGGGTCCTTGGACGACCTCCATATGACGTTGTACAGACCAGCCCGGTTCAGGACAGTTTGGTTTGGTTCAGGCTCAAAATCCGGCCCAAGTGGTTGGGGGCACTAACTGGACCGGAAAACCCTGTAAAGCGGTCAAATCGGTCGGTTTTGCCTGAACCGGACCGGTTCTGATAACACTAGTCCCACCTAAAGAAGACCAGTGCTAGATCCAAGGGTATATGGAGTTGGATTGAGTTAAAACTTTAGATCTAGGGTTTTTATATTTATTCCTAAGTGGGTTTTTATGGATGTAGTCAAATAAGCGCTCGATCTATTATAGATCTAAGAAACGAGGGTTTGTAAAATGAGGGTTTTGTTGTGACAGTTGTAATAGACCACAAAAATAAAATACATGCAAAACATACTTGAAAATGCTTGCGACCGTCAAGTATGGTGATGATCTTCCCAATCCGGACAATTGCAAGTGATCTCTCTTCTTCCCTAGTGAAATCGCTATGCTCTCCAAGTGACCAATGCGCTCTCCTGCAAAACCAATCAACACGAAAGTTAGAACTGATCCACAAGCTAGAAACAAGAACCTACAGAGCAAATCATGAAAAATCTAGATGATCCCGAAAGATGCAGTAAAGAAACCCCCTGAGTTGAATTCGATTTGGATGAGTGATATGGGAGTCTCCCCCACAATAGTGACCTCTCCCAAACGTCCTTGCAAATCAACACGACCCCTGCAAGAAAATGATATAGAAAAAACAAAAATCATCAAGAATGCCAAATAGAAAAGACTTTCCAATCTCCACACAAGAACATTCGACAAAGCTTCCAAGTGTTTGTGAAAAAATATTTTATTATCTCTGAAAATCCAAGAGCCAAAAGTCCCTTTACAATGAGAGAGCATCTCAATACATAGATCTCTCAAGTACTTAAAACCTAGATCCAAAAATATCAAGGGTTAAGATCATAAGATACAATCACTCTAATCAACAACTAAGATTAGCCGGATACACATCACATGGACCAACTCAAAAGTACACGGGGTGCACTAGCTAATTCGCCCAAGAGGGATGCACCACATGAAATATGACTAAGACATGAAAATAGCACATGGTGGGGCTAGGAGATGTATAATAGTCTTCACTAGCATGTCCCCATGGCACAATAACAAATAACATATCAAGATATCATCATAAAATGATCAAATGACCAAGTCGTGGCCCCTCAAAATACATCAACAACGTCCAAAATGGTGAATGCAAGGATGTGTGAACCATATGAAGAGTATAATTGATGCCAGAAGGTAAAGATAACATCAATAATGTGCCTCAGATCAATATCATGCCAATTCCTTACCTCATTTACCCAAATCGATTTCCTCATTAGCCATTTTCATTATTTTAACGTGTCAACATGCTGCCTTGGAAAAATAAAAAAGATCACATCTCACTGTTGACTGAACCTGGGCACCAACTGAATGCAAAAATGCAACCGACATCATAGCAATATGGAAATATCGATTGACTACACACTAGGTGCCCCTATAGCGCCCTAGGAGAAACAAATAACCATTGAAAAGCGTTTTATTTTAATTCACTGAAGTAAGCAACTATTGGACGAAAAAATAATTTGTATCTCAACTACAAGTGCCCAAAATTGAAAACTGAGTGCACCAATGGTATTAGAAAACCCAAATCACTAGGAATGAGTACTCATACACCATATGCCCATAAAAAATATACATCAAAGGCCCATCAATGCCATAATAATAATAAAGTTTACAAATGTTGATAACCATAAAAATAACACAAGCCACCATGATAAATCATCATATGAAGCATGAATATGTCTAACGGACACTGATGTACCATAAATAATCATCATCCACCTCCATAGGCCAAAACTCATCCTAGACCCTACTGTTGACTTGGTCAAACTAAGTTGACTATGTAAAAAATTATCAAAATGATGACCCAAACGAAAATCTCTGATGCTGCAAGGTAAAAAATGGATATAGCATGCTCAATTATCTATGTTAGTAGTAAGACTAAACTACAAGTGGCTTCTGGTGGCAATTATAAGCACAATACATATAAATAATAGATCCAAATCAAAGTAATCAGTTGCTATAAATAAGAACCTCAAGTGTATACTCATTCATAGACTTGGCCATTTTCCTAGTCAAGGGTGAAAGTGATAAAAACAAGGTAAGGCCATGGGAATGACTTGACACTCGACACTATGAACATCTAGGCTGAAGGAAAAGGGGATCAACACAACACATAAGCTGGAACAGGTGGACACTAGGGAATGGTGGCGTCTCACAAATGGGTGGAATGATGAGAATGTTTCAGCTAGACTCTAGAAAAGAAACCTTTATTTGAATTTAATTTATAGTCAACTTTGCACAATTGATTTAACATTTATACTTTAACATTTTAATCAACTAGCCATCCTCCAAGAGGAGGTGCCTTGAATAGCCTGGCGGGCCTCCGATAATGACTTGGTATGACCTCCATTGCCCGCCATCGTCCATAGGTGCGATGGAGTGACCATCCTGTTGCCCTTTGGGGGCAAACAACCTCACATCATACAAAGGATGAGTGCTCGTCTCTTAGCAACTGGCTAAATTTTAAGCTTATTTGTAGTAGTGTTTAAAAACATTGTTTTTGTTGACTAGGCATCTATTTAGATATAGCATTTATTTTCCAATGCCTTAGTGTCTAAAGACACTTTTGTGTAGGACAACTTGTGTTCAAGACCTAGAGGAAGACAATCTCTGTGATGAGAATCACACAAACCAACGCCGAGACACATTTTAAACATGGAGACCTATTCCAACATAGAGGTGAAGGCGGGAGAAATCCTAGATGTCACCAGTGAAGATACAAGTCATGGTTAAACAAAATATGGAAGACAACGAATGAATGAGGACAATGAAAATGGTTCCAAGACTAGCAAGTTGTGTCCCTAAAGGGAATTGACCAAATCCATACTAAGAGTAGGGCATGACCAAGGAGTATACAAAAGAATCTCTTGAACATAGCAACTAGATCACTCATACTTTAGACCTCAATGAAAACTAATAAGATGTCCCCAACATACAACCACTCACAACCAAGACTAACTACTAAAATAGACAACAGAGCAAAACTAAAATCCACATGTACATATCCATATATCACCTGGGTCATATACTTGCATATGATCTGAACAATCTGAAGGCACTGAGCACTACTGCTGTACATCATGGGCACCGCCACTATCTCTGCTCTGAAAAATGAAAAAGGGCTAACTCAGTCATCAAATTTGGGGTCATGAGGCTCGGTCGTGGCAAGAAATTAATCATCTGAATGCTCTGGATCCATTGAATAAGAGTGATCATCAACTGGAAATTCATAATCTACTGATCTCAAAGTAAAGTATTGGCTCAAAAATGTGCTTAGGACTGCTAAGGAACAATGGTAGCCCAGCTACTATGTGTGTGACAACAGTACGTGGAGTCCAAGTCAGTGCTCGGTGCTGTCTAATGTGATACTACTCAAATAGGGGTACTAGACTAGAGTCAAAGGGGATTCCAAACGGCTTGCATCTAATGGAGATGCAAGGAGACATGTCCCAACAATGGTCATTGTACTAGTATTGTTCCCATAAACTTTAGTTTTACCCACTGAATGGCGTCTCTTGAAAATCATTAGAGATGCCGGCACACGTCTTCTACCCAATATTCCCAATTTGTCGTTTGAGCCAAAATAGACAGACTATAATGCTTCCAATATGAAATTTTCAATGTATCATTTAAAATCCACAACTCATAGCATTCAACATTAGTGAAATATGAAAGTGATAACAACTTTGAATAAATTTTCAGTAAATCAATTTAAACAATGTGTAAACACTTGAGGAAATTCACATTCTCACCTAGCAAATCAAATCTTATTTATTTCTCAAATCAATGAATGCTAACAAGATATTTATACCAAGCAATTAGATACATGAACTTTTAAATGCCAACGCTAGGGTCAATATGAACAATATGACGAAAATACTAACAATTCCTCAACAGGTTAGTTACTTATGATCATAAAGACATTCATCTACTCAAAATAACAATCTCACTAAGTTGCCAATGTACTATCGTTGACATACATAGAATCACTTAGTGATATTAGGAATACCAAGCAATCTTATGAGATCAATTCACTCATACCAGTAAGTTCTAATTTAGCATTTCATTCAAAGATCTTATGATCATGAGCTAATTTTTAATCTTGAAACCATTAAGAAACTTTGGAATGTAGCAAATATGCTTGAAGTATTCAGGTCATACCAACATAAAGATTTGCAACTATCCAACTCCAAAAATCATATAATCAAATTATTCAACAATTCAAAGCAATATGTTATTGACCTATAGATGCCAAGGTTGTTTGCTTATGGCGCCAAGTATCAATGAAATGAGTGCTAGCTCCTCACCTTTGAGATGCAAACAGCATATGATCAAATTTAGTCTTTCAAAGCACAAATCAACATTTCAACGAGCTTGATGGACAGCCAAATGAAAGTTTAGATTAACTCAATCGAATATCATTTCAATATGTCAAAAGGACAAAACTTAAGATAGCAGTAGCTAAGTGATAAGATGCACAATGAATTGTGCTCAAGATCTATCTCAGATGTGATCAATCTGCCCCCAATGATTGCTTTGATATGTCAATTAGATGCAACGAAAAGAGAGCTTATGACAGCAAATATAGGAGTTTCCAAAAATTATAATTCAAAATTTCAAACCAAAATAATGCCAATAACGTGATGGCTAAGCAAGTTAGGTTTGGAGCATAAATTATTATAATGTCTATCTTCAAAAACGGAGTAGCTGAGTGTGATATATTGGAAGGGGACTAGTGATGCCAATAGTGAAAATGGTGATCACCTAAAGCACAAAGTCATGTATCTCCAATGAGAATCTGTTGTAGAGTATGACATTGATTAAATGCAAATATAGGATACCCCTGTGTACCTCAAGATTTGCATGAATTAAAAGCTATCAAAATCTTCTTTAACATATATCTATTAGAGGTCATAGTATAGACAACGATGTGCCCAGGATACACTTTCAATACTTCACTTGGGAGGTGAAAATACCTTGTCAAATGCACTATAAAAAAAGGCAAATGATAATTGGCAGAGACCAACGAATTGACTCTAAGCTTCAAGTTTGTGTTTGAAAATGATCACTTGTTTGCATTTGATTTCAGATCTAGAATATGATATTTGAAACCAATGACGAGGAAGGTACTGCGATTTGATTATTGTTGATTTTTTATTAAATTCCAGATCTGATTACTATTTCAACTGAATTTTATCCCCACAATTTTAATGCAGCAAAATTACACATCTGATTCAGTAATAGCAATACACTGGAAAATAGAAGTGAAAAATCACAGCAGAACAATAGAAAATCATTACACAATTGCACAATTATTTAACCTTGGAAACCCCAACTTAGGGAAAACAAGCAACAGAGGATTTGTCTTTTATTAATTCACAGGATGTGCTTCAGAATTTACAGCCAACTTGAATCTGTCACTAACCCTATCAGATGACCTTGGAATCTGTCCGGAAGAGATCCATTCTCTTTTCAAACCCCTGCGCCTCCCTTTCCACTAAACACCAGCCCTACGCCCAAGAGAATCTGATTGTACTGCCTGCAGTACGGATCCATATGCTGCTGTACGACAGCCATACAAACTGCAGATGTCACCTCACACATGGCTGATAAGAGAAGAGGAAATGACCTCTCTCTCATGATCTCAGGAGGAAGACCGGCCCTCTTTCCTTATCTGCAAACTCACACCCTTTCAGTCAATTACAAACGCTCAACGACTTGAAAGAATCACTGTTTCCAAAGTTAGATCACTCACTGATCAAGGTCACTCGATGTGTCTAATGAGTCTCCATAGACCTTCTTTTCTATCATTTGCAATTTGTAAATACCATGGACTCAATAAAAGGACTTTATAAAATAAAGTTAATGTCTAGAGAGTCATAACATTAGGACAACTTCCATGTGCTAGATGTTAGTTTTTGTACCTAGGCAGATGTTCCCTAGGTGACTTTATCTTTTGCCTAAGTCACTTAAAGAGGGAAAAAGGTGACCCTCACATTAAAAGGCACTTAATGAGACTTTATAACAATAAAGTCACTTTTTGATAAATTTAAGTGGGTGAGTAATTTTATTTATGAGAATTAAATAAAAGGGATTTTTACTCACACTCCATCCTATCCATTGGATTGATTCTTTTTCCATCGTTGGATTAAGATGCCCACTTAGGTTAAACAAAAAGGCTGAGGGAGGCAAAAGGGCATTTACTTTTTCATGTTTTCAGGAGAAGAGAGAGAGCTGAGCAAG
>LPNX010928485.1:136663-148300 GCA_001517045.1 Pseudotsuga menziesii
TCTGCCAGGAAGTAAAGTTTGATGAGGAGAGAGCCTTCCGGAAGTCCAGAGAGTTAGAGCAAGGGGAGACACCAGCTCCCACACCTCAGCAGGTACAGGCTTCTTCGATACAGCTTACAGGTCCACATGTTTCTGGAGGGACAGGATCACAGGGTACAGGTAGAGCATCTACTAGTTCAGTGGTTCAGGTGACAGGCTCTTCAGGGACAGGTTCTGGGACAGGTACAGGTTTGAGTCCTCAGGTGACAGCATCGGCAGGCACAGGATCTTCAGTTACTGGTCCTCGGGGTGTTGGACCATCTGGTACTGGGACTTCCTCAGATGAGGAAAGCCCAAGCACAGTTTTGGAGGAGCAGACTTCAAGGAAGAGGAAGCCTAAGTGGCTTCAGGAGACCTTGAAGGATGCAGAGGCAGTTGGTAGACCCCGGGAGAGGATCAGGGCAGTAGTGGAGCCTGAGAGGCTTGGTGTGGTGTCGATCAGGGATGATATGGCTCTTGTTGCATGCCTTCGTGACTCTGAGCCATCTACATTTGAGGAGGCTACCCAGCATCTGGTTTGGAGAGATGCCATGATGGNGGTCTGAAGCAAGCTCCTAGAGCTTGGTACTCCAGGATAGATGATTATCTGACATCGATGGGATTTCAAAAGAGTGAGGCTGATCCCAACCTTTACTTCATTGTGATTGGGGGAGAATCGCTCATTCTTTTGATGTATGTTGATGATCTGTTCATCATAGGTGCTGAGCGTCTCATTGCACATTGCAAGAGAGACTTAGCTTCGGAGTACGAGATGATCGATATTGGGCTGATGCACTATTATTTGGGGATGGAGGTGTGGCAGGAGCCTGGGCATATTTTCCTTGGACAGGGAAAGGATGCAGCTGATATTCTGAGGAGATTTAGGATGGGGGACTGCAGGCCTATGAGTACACCTATGATCACCAACTAGAAGCAACTCCATGCTTCCGAGGGCCAGTTGGTGGATCCCACTGTATATCGTCAGCTTATTGGGTCGTTGATGTATCTGGTCAACACTAGGCCAGATTTGTGCTTTGCGGTGAACACTCTTAGCCAGTTCATGGTTGAGCCTAGGAGTGTGCACTGGACAGCCGCAAAGCACATTTTGAGATATCTTACAGGGACAGTGGACTATGGTCTGGATTACAGGGGTTCGGATGGAGTCGGATTGGTTGGTTTTACAGATTCAGACTGGGCAGGTTACGTACGGGATCGGAAGAGCACTTCCGGTTGTTGTTTCAGTTTGGGCCCGGCAGCAGTGTCGTGGTTCAGCCGGAAACAGAGGTCCGTTGCATTGAGTTCGGCTGAGGCTGAGTATATGGCAGCCAGTCAGGCTACTTGTGAAGCACTGTGGCTATGCAAGCTTTTGGTAGATTTGTTTGATCAGGAGCTTAGGCCTACGGTGATATACTGCGACAATCAGAGTTGCATTCAGCTCTCTGAGAATCCAGTGTTCCATGACAGGTCAAAGCACATAGAGATCAGATACCATTTCATTTGAGACTATGTTCAGAGAGGGGCAGTTGAGCTTCGGCATATTTCCACTGATGAGCAGGTTGCTGACATCTTGACGAAGTCTTTGGGGAGGGGTAAGTTCGTCTTCTTCAGAGATAAGTTGGGAGTGGTACGGAACACCTTCCTCGGTAAGAGGGAGTGTTAGCTTTTGTACCTAGGCAGATGTTCCCTAGGTGACTTTAATTTTGCCTAAAGTCACTTTAAGAGGGAAAAAGGTGACCCTCACATTAAATGTCACTTAATGAGACTTTATAACAATAAAGTCACTTTTTGATAAATTTAAGTGGGTGAGTAATTTTATTTATGAGAATTAAATAAAAGGGATTTTTACTCACACTCCATCTTATCCATTGGATTGATTCTTTTTCCACCGTTGGATTAAGATGCCCACTTAGGTTAAACAAAAAGGCTGAGGGAGGCAAAAGGGCATTTACTTTTTCATGTTTTCAGGAGAAGAGAGAGAGCTGAGCAAGGAGGTCGAGTTTGCTTGAGGAGGGCACGATTTTCCAGATTGTTTACTGAAGTGATTTTGGTGAGCAAGGAGGTCGAGACTGCATTTATTATTTGTTTGCACAGAACCTGAGAAGAGTACGGCCTGAGTTAGTTTTCTGCTGTACGGCTACATCATTTATTGGCACAAATATCGAGGGAGTACGGCCTGGGTTTTATGCTGTACGGTGCATTAAATTTTGCACAGATTTCGAGGGGTGTACGGCCTGGTTTTTCCTGCTGTACTGTGCATTTAATATTTGCACAAATATCGAGGAACCGGACGGCTGAGTTTCTTCCTGTACGGGCTGCTAATTAATTGCACAGATTTCGAGGAAGGGTACAGCCAGTCTGCTGCTGTACGGACTGCTTTTATTGGCACGAATTCCAAGGTGATGTACGGCCTGTTGCTGCTGTACATTTGCATTTAATTTGGCACAGAAAAGAAGAAGGGTGTACGGCTGGTTTGCTGAGCACTAATTTCCAGACTCTGAGATAAAGTTTGCCGGTGGAGATAAGTTGTATTTTTCACCATTTTCTGTCCTGTACTTTGCTGAAGAATAATAAAATCTCTCCTCTCTTTGACTGGTTTTCCCCGTGGGGGTTTTTCCAGGGCTGATTAGCCAAAAATCTCTGAGTCAAATTTATGGTGTGCATGTTTAGTTGTTTTCAGCTTGTTAGTAATTTTTTACTGTGTGTTTAAAATTGTTCGGAAATTTTTTTAAGTAGCTTCAAGCCTATGCAAAACCGCCTGAAGTGAAAAACACAAATTGTTCATTTAAACCAGCAAGCAGTAAAACTCAGTTTTTCTACACTAGACACAAGCCAACGTAGAAGCACGTCTCCTCACTATACAAACTCAACACTCCCTCCTAGTGAGGAAGGAGTTATGCACCACCCCCAGAGTTCATAAGGATGTCTGCAACTTGCTCATCTGTGGAAATATACTGAAGCTTTACAACTTCCCTTTGAACACTGACCCTAATGAAGCGATACTTGATCTCAATATGCATGGACCTATCATGAAACATTGGATTCTTCGAGAGTTTTATGCAACTCTGATTATCACAATAAATGACTGTTGGGTCCAACTCTTGACCAAATAAATTTGTGAGCATCTTTCGAAGTCATATGGCCTCACAACTCGGAAAACTAACTGCCATATACTTGACCTTTGTAGAACTAAGTGCCACTGACTTCTACTTCCTGCTGAACTAGGAAACAACTCTTGACCCAAAGCTGAAGCAACATCCCGAGGTGCTTTTCCTGTCCACTATATCCCACTAATTGTACTATGTCACCCCGGACATATCTGAGTCCATACCCCACTGTACCTCGTAGATACCTAAGCACATGCTTCACTGCAATCCAACGCATCCTCCTTGGCTCCACCATATATTGGCTAAGGGTGTTCACAACAAAGCATATATCTGGCCCAGTGTTGGCCAAATACATCAAAGAACCAATCAATTGCCTGTACATTGTAGGATCAACCAAAATCTGACTCGGAAGCATTTAGCTTCTTCATATTGGTTATCATATGTGTAAGCATAGGTCTGCAATGAACCATCCTAAATCTCCTCATAATAGCAACTGCATACTTTCCCTATCCTAGTAAAATCTTGCCTATCCATTGCCACACCTCCATTCCCAAAAAATAGTGCATCATGTCGATGTCCTTCATCTCGAACTCTGAAGCAAGATCTCTCTTGCACCTTTTAATGAGCTTATCCGACCTTGTAAGGAACATCATTCGTATAAAGTACAAGAATGAGAGGATCATCACCGATTAGTATGAAGTACAATTTGGCATCCGCCTCACTCTTGGTAAAGCCCATGCTTAGCAAGTACTTATCAATCCTTGAGTACCATTCCCTTGGTGCCTGCTTGAGTCTATATAAGGCTTTCTTAAGCCTACAAACATGAGAATCCTTCCCATGATCCTCAAATCCTTGAGGCTTCTCTATGTACACCTCCTCCTCAATCACCTCATGAAGGAAAGCTATTTTCACATCGATCCGATGTATCTTCCACCCCATCTTTAAAGCAATAGATATAACAACCCTAATAGAAGTATACCTGGCAACTGTAGCAAATATCTCCTCGTAGTCCACTCCCTCCTTTTGAGAGAACTCTCTCGCCACAAACATCACTTTGAACTTCTCCACATTGCTATCTACTACATGCTTGATCTTATAGATCCAATTCGAGCTAACCGTCAACTTTCCTTCTGGTCTTGAACAACATCCCATACATCATTCTTCATGATAGAAGAATATTCTTCCACCATGGCATCCTTCCTAACCTGCTTGTCTATTGCCTCAAAGCTAGAAGGCTCATAATCAATAATGTCACTCATGAGCGCCATATAACTGGGAAACTGTTTTGGTGGTCTACTCTCCCTGAAAGTCCTTTTAGGAGCTTCCACATGATCCTAAGCATCCTTCAGAGGCTGCACAAGCCATCTTAGGTATGGGGATGGAGACACCACTTTTTGAAACAAGATACTTGGGAACATTGGGGGTACTATATATATATTATAATTGTGACTCTGATGTGACTGGAACATTTAGATTGAAAATTTGAAACATAAAATTTGATAAATCATATACTCAGTAGATATCGATTGGAAGACTAGAAGTTACATAAAATTTGATAAATCATTGTACCAGGCTGCTGTAACAAGCAATCAAACTCATACCTGAAGGTACACTTGAAATCTTATTTTAAACATCTATTTGTACTGTTGTTACAGGGAATAAAGAATTGCAAATTGCCAAATATATTCCTGGTTTGATGTGAGTGTATTTCTCAATATTAAATACATATGTGTATTTTTATGTGCACATTTGGTAGTCAAATTATGTTCCATGAGTGTCGAAGACAAAACCATAAAAACGTTCATTGTAAATCAATTCAAAATCAGTCTACCAGATTTGGACAATATTCAGTGCAATTTGAACAATGTTGCAAAGTGTTTGACATAAGTCCTAAACCAGACTCCATATGTCGTTAGCAAAAAATTAGTTTAGATTTGGTTGGGGGTCATTACATTTTCCCCAACGACTTGCATTTTACTGAGTCGGTCGTAACCCCGGAGTACCCAAACATGGGGTACAATGTACCATTTCGCCTATAAGTACCCCTCTTTTATAACGACATCTTAGGTATGTGGAGCCAGTATGGGGTACGACGGGGTACATCAGGAGACGTACCTTACAAGTACCCAAGTACTCGATACGGGCACATGTACCCTTGCTACATAGGTTAGCTATGAGTAGGGCTTCATTGTTCAATTGCTTAACCTTTTCTCTCAAAGCATCCATCTCTCACTGCTTAATTTCTAGGATGTTGACCCAGTTGTTCAGTGCTACAAAGAGGTCCTGACTTTGTTTGGTGGTCTGCTATAGTTGGTTGCGGATGTCTATAACTTCTCTGCTAACTTCCAGTACTGAAGCCATCAACTGTGTCTGCTGTCCATTTCCTTGATTTTGAATGTTGAGGATTTGTCGTTGTATTTTTGCATACTCCATCTCAAGTTGCTGCCACGAGGTGTAAAAGAGTTAGAGGCTCTCTTGTAGTGTGACGACTAAAATTTCTTTTGACATGGAGGGTAAGTGTTGGCGTACTTGGGGCCACATTGTGTGCATTTGGTCATAAAGGGCGATGATGGTGTCTTTCGCAGCTACTCTACCCTTCTGTTCTTCTGCCTTAGTAGGAAGTGCATTCGTCAACTGGATGCAGACATCGTCATATGCTTGCTTGAGGTTGTCGTGCTTTGTTGGTTTCTCTTCATATAACACCACAACTAGGAGATAAGTAGCCCTCATAGAAGGCATTCCTCTCATTGTCCACATACAAAAGCTAATACCAATGTTGTTTAGTACTAGATGTGGTACGCCAATGATGTTCAGTACCAGAGTTGGCTCCTTTGTCTGAAGAGCCTGCAACAGATGATGTGCAAGGTTCAGGAACAACCGAGTTAACTTGAGGGCAAGTCAACACTTGTGATTGGGGCATATTAGCTTTGTTTTTGTAAAGGGTTGAAAAAGGCTAAAGGAAGTGCAGGGTAAAGGAGTGCAAGTTGTGGAAGCCTCTAACAACTGCAATGGTTTCAGACTTGCCCCTGCAAGTTTATAAGGAAGCATAAGGCAAGCGGAAGAGGGTATCAAAGAAAAAAGAAGCAAAGTGGAAGCAGAAGAAAGATAGAAGAAGAGAAGTAGAATAGTAGCAGAGAAGATTCTGAGCAAACATTGATTCTGATCAACTATTTCTTTTGTAGGATGCCGACCTAGTTGTTCAGTGCTTCAAAGAGGTCCTAATTTTGTTTGGTGGTCTGCTATAGCTGGTTGCGAACATATGTAACTTCTCTGCTAACTTCTGGTATGTGAGCCATCAATTGTTTCTGTTGTTCATTTCCTTGATTCTAGATGTTGAGGATTTGTTGTTGTAGTTATGTGTACTACACTGCAAGAATTACTTTGTATGCATGAATATAAAAGGATTTATTTATGGTATTAAGTATTTACTTTTTAGAGGTGAATAATTTTTTTACAAAGGGGAGTGAAGCGAAAAGCAAATTTTTCAAAATTCAAACCATTATAAACAAATATGCAAAGTTTCTCATGTATATAGTAAGTAAGAGTGCATACAATCAAAATAGCTTTGAGTGCAATCCATATTTGAACCAAAGTACATCAATAAATAGGCTATAAACTAGGGATTCTTCAAAAACTAGTTTTGAGGCCACCAACATCAATCTGAACAATCAACACCACCAACATCAAGATCCATAGAGGGGTTGATGTGTTTGATTAAATGACAATTCCATACCCTCATATATGATAGAATCCAGTGGAAACATTGCAATCCTGAAATCCTAAAAACTGTTAAGCTTGTTGAATTTTGAATAGGATAAAAAATTCAACTTTTTGCATTTGAAGTTTGATGAGGTTGAAAACACTCAAACATCCTGAAAGTTGAAACAACTAATGGTAATGTTAAAAATTTAAGTAAAAGGATAGAAAATGATAGATAAGGAGAATGCCAACTTTTACTTTATGAATTTAATATTACCATTTAATGCTACCGATGATTACTAAGGTTAGGTTGTTTGCTAATAGAGTAGGCTTTGCCTCCTTTATATGGCATTAGTATGGACCTATGGTTAGTTACTCCCCACCCATCGCTTATTTTTTTGTTTTTTTTTTGAAGAAAACTTGGAAAAAAAGGTGGGAGCATTTTTTTGGGGCCTGGAAGTGAGCTTCTTGAAAACGATTCCTCCCAATGCTTCTTGGACGCTCTTCGGAAGCAAGCTTTGAGAGTAGGGGCGAAGGGGGGGGAGGGGGGGCGCTCCCACACAACATAGTATTAAACTCTTCAAAAGAGTAGACCAATAGTGTGATACGAGATGAAGCTCGTGTAAGTATCAGAGCAAAAGGTTAAATGGCCTAAGGGCTCTTGAGGTGGTATAGAAGAGGCCACGCGAAGGGTAGAGATCCACGAGATAAAGGAGTCGCCCTATCTTAGAAGTGGATGTGGGGAATGTTTGGGTGGACTAGGGAAGAAAGGCGTAACTAGGCGCGGGGATGGTGGAGGTTGCGATCATAGGTGTTTCGGTAGGGATTTGCGGGCTCGCTTGGGTATCCCCAGGTAGGAAAAATTAAATTGTGTTTTTGAACGACTAGGTCGGCATCCTAGAAAAGAAGCGGCTGGGTAGGCGAGTACCATATTAGAAAATAAGACTTTGTCATACAGAGTAGCCATCTCATTATCAACTTGTTGTGCTTCTTTATACTTGCGTTCACGTTCAAGAGGGTTAGCTGTGAACTAGGCTTCATTGTTCAATTGCTTAGCCTTTTCTCGCAAAACATGGGGTTTCGGCAGGGTTTTGTGGGCTCGCTTGGGTATCCACTAGTAGGAAAAACTAAATTGCGTTCCTAAACGATTGGGTCGGCATCCTAGAAAAGAAGTAGCTAAGTCGGCGAGTGCCATACTAGAAAAGAAGATTGTCATATAGAGTAACCATCTCATTATCAATTTGCTATGCTTCTTTATACATTGTAGCCTTGCTCTGATACCATGTTAGTTTTTCCTCTAATTCTAGATCTGATTTACACATTCAATTATTTTTATCCCCAATAATCATAGACTACTGAAATAATAATTGTAAACAAACTGGAATTCTAATTCATATGCAGCAGAAATATAGACAAAAAATTATAAGATGTCACACGTAATTTACCCTGGAAACCCCCAACCTAGGGAAAAACCAACACATTGTTTCTTTATTATTATTTTACTACAAGAGAGATTTACTCAAAAATTACGAGTTTAGCTTCACTTAGATTTGAAAATCAACTGATGAAGAGCATCAACACCCTTCCAATCCACTGAAAACCACTGCCTTATCTTCCTCAGTGATCCTGGCAGCATTCTAACAGGCCATACATTGTCAACTCTCCAAAAGATAATCTTGCTGCAATTTCTCTTTTTTAGAATAATAAAACACCTCCCAGCTTGGGCTAATCACTAATCCAAGACTTCCTGCTTGAGATTCTCACAATCTCAAGGCTTCTTTTATCTCCTAAGATCTCTCTCTTGCTTCTCTTGAGAATAACCCCTTTCTCAAAAGCAAGAGCACTTTAGATTTGAAGAATTTGTCAAATGCCTTCCTTTTTTTCCACGGATTGAAGTTGGATGCCAGATCCAACCAGTCTCCACTCTCAAACTAGTAGACATCCCTGTCTAATCAAATATAAACCTCCAGATGAAAAAGAAACTTGCAATCCTGGCAGAACCCTTATACCAAACTGTGGTTTTCTTTTTAGAGTCTCACAGCTCTGATACTATGTTAGCTTTTTATTAAATTCTGGATCTGATTACTATTTCAACTGAAGTTTATTCCCAGAATTTTTTATGCAGCAACATTACACATTTGATTCAGTAACAACAATACACTGGAAAATAAAAGTGAGGATGCACATCAAAACAATAGAAAACCATCACACAATTGCACAATTATTTTATCCTGGAAACCACAACTTAGGGAATACCAGCATGTTATGATCATGAAATATGAATATATTTAGTTATCTTTAAATGTAATTATGATAGGGCGCATTATGCAAGGACATAGATTTATGTCAAGAGTCATCATAAGGCCTATATGTTGTTGATGTACATATAACTTCGGAATGTATTCTTCTATGTATTTTATGTATTGTAACCCGATGTTTATTCCGGGATGTTTCTATTATGTATTTGAGTCATGTTGTCATGCCTCGATGTTCCGATCGGGAGGATTAATAATGTAAACAAGTCTTGTCAAGTCATTATGAAAATCCCCACAGTTTTGGGGCACTAGGGTTATTATACACTAATTAAGGTGTAGGCTCTAGTAAGTAATTGTTGGTTAGGCCGACATGATTAAGTGCACTTCAAGTGAACGGAAGAATATAAATAGAGAGTGAGACTCTATTTAACACACACATCATTCACTCCCTCAAGTGTGGCGCACTAGTGAAGAAGGAAATATACTGGGACTAGAAGACTACTGCTGTTGGGGGTGCATCTTACTGTTTTGGGGTCTTACATCTTGTGGTGATTCTATCTTTGAGGAAGTTGCGGGGTTTTCTCCATTTATGGTTTCCCCGATCAAAACTCTTTGTCTCTTGTCTCTTGTGATGTGCTTATGTTTTATTGCTGTGCTTGTTATTCTCTCAGTGAAAAGATCCTAACATAATGCTAGCTTAAATGTTGAAAAACTAACATGGTATCAGAGCTAACCTGAGAAGAAGACACTTGCAGCTGCGGGAACTAGGGCTTCCTAGTTTGTGGACCTTCCTCCACAGATTTTCAGCGAAAGTAAGGTGGAACAACTCTCCTCCTTAGGGCGCATCTTTCTGTCGAAGCGGAATTCGATTTCGAGCATTTTCAGTTTCGATGCGGAAATTAGGGCTTTCTACAGAAGATGAATTTTTGAGTGAGACCAGCATAGGATTATTCTCCTCATCAAAACCGAAGTTTAGAGACCTGGATCAAGAAATTTGGTTGGGTGAAACTCCGGGAAAGTCAAACCCTAGTTTGACCCTGAGCTGGAAAAACCCTAAATACTAAAACTGATACGTTTTGGTACAGTTGCTATATTCCGAGTTTGGCGACGTCTCAGAAGCTGACAATTGCAGGGGCCGAAGATAAAATCCTGATGAACACTGTGTCCAAAAATCAGCCTCATATTCGCTGTATTCTGGGAGATATGATCCCTCCAAGTTAGGGTTCCAGCCTCTTCTAGAATTCATCGATAAACAGGACACTTGGGGAGAATTGCAATATCTTGGGCTACAGAGGTCCAAATGGAATTTCTGAAGATGTTCCAGAAAGGGCACGGACTGTAATTTATGTGGTCCGAAGATCAGACTCAGAGGATGAACCAGTGACACGTGGCATGCCGTACAACTTCGCTGTTCTAAACAGTCCTGTAACAGGTCACCTTGGGAAAAGGCTCATAAGTCCCAAATGGTGAAACTAATTCTGATGAAACCTGCGGTGTTGGATCAGGGACATGCGAGGTTACCTCCGTGCGAAATTTCAGACACAAAGGAGCAGTAATTTCGGAGATATCACAGAAACAGTAACAGGCATTTCTGCAGAAGAAATTGGAAATCTAGGGCTTGTTGTTCCAGGAGCTTCCCTCCACTGTTTTCAGAAAAGGAGTACATTGGACATCTCCATTTGAAGAGATCTATCTGTCTATCCAATCAGATCAGAAATTTCCAAGTTTTGAAAATTAGGGTTTCTGTGACAAACCCTAGATCAGCAAACTCCGGGACAAGGACGAACACTTCAAATCGGTAAGATCTAATCCTTTGCTATTTCCATTTGAGGTTTTCATTTCAAAGTGATCTATCACAACAGCTTGATGATAAGCTTGGTGAAGTTGACAACTTCCAAGCATAGAAGTATTTGATCTCTCTGAAGAAAATGGATTGGACACCTACATGAGTATAGAGGTTCCAGTTTCAGAGGGAGACGAGGTTAGAAGCCTTTCACAAGAAGAACTTAGTCAAAGCCAAACAAGACATCATGCTCATGCTACAGAGGATGATGAACCATCCAGAAAGAGATCCAGATATGAAAGTGAAGATTCTTCAAGCGAGGATGAATATGTTCTGATATCATCTCTCACAGGTAACATTACTCATGGAAGTGATGATTGGCTTATAGAAAGTGGGGCTTCCAAACATATGACGGGATTCAAGGAATCCTTTGTAAGACTGTCAGAACATGAATCACCTCACAAGGTGAAACTAGGAGATGACTACCAATATCCAATAAAAGGTAGTGGGGAATATTCATACAAGCTAGACTCTGGTAAGTCTCTAACAATGAAAGAAGTATTGTTTGTTCTAGGACTCAAGAAGAACCTTCTCTCCATTTCAGCATTGATGCAAAAGGAATGCGGGTTGTATTCATAGATGGTAAAGTCATCATGTGGCCAAAAGGAAAGACTATCGATGATTGGAGAATAAGAAGGAGGCTTGTACAAATTGAAGGGCTATCCAGAACAAGCCTTGATCCATGACATAGTAGAGCCAAATGAGCTTTGGCATAGAA